>JAJIBD010002962.1:0-147500 GCA_021461705.1 Cryptotis parvus
TAGTCACCCAGAACACTCATTTTCAACCTACGAGAGTCATTATGGTAAAGCAGCATCAAAGTCCTTCAAGCTCTGAATGAGATTATTAATACCGATGAGTCCAGCAACAACGATGAGCTATATAACCTCTCTGAAAAGGAATTTCGGAAAGCAACTGTTAAAGATGTACAAGGGAAATAAAAAGAAACAATGGAATACAAACTCAGTAAAGTACAAGAGGAATTGAGAGCAGAATTGAGTAAATTTCAGACCAAAGTACAAGCAGAAATGACAGATATAAAAAATGAGGTAAGTGAACTGAAAAACACAGGAGAAGGCCTCCAAAGCAGAATAACAGCTACTGAAGAAAGAATTAGTGATCTCAAAGACGAGGTTCAGAAATTCTGTAGACAACAACCGAGAAGATGGAAAAAAGACTCACAATCAACGAGCAGACTACCAGAGAAAATGGGATGAAGCCAAAAGGAACAACATACGCATCATTGGGGTGCCAGAAGGTCAAGAAGAAAACCCTGATGAAGAAGATACTGTCAAAGCCATCATCGCTGAAAAGTTTCCGAACTGAAAGAAAGCATGCCCCAGATACAGGAGGTCCGAAGGATACCAGCTAAAAGAAACCCCAATAAGAATACTCCAAGACACATCCTTATTAAAATGACAAAACGATAGACAGAGATAGAATACTGAAAGCAGCAAGATCAAAAGAAGGAAATCACATACAAAGGAGCATCCCGAGATTTACAGCAGACTTCTCAGATGAAACACTCCAAGCCCGAAAACAATGGTGGGATATAGTGAAAAGACTCAATGAACTCCAGGCCTCACCAAGAATTCTTTACCCAGCTAGACTTACTTTCAGATGCGAAGGAAAGATACACAACTTCATGGATAAACAACAACTCAAGAAATTCATAGACTCAAAACCAACTCAAAAAGAAGGATTGAAGGGTCTATTGTAAAAATAAGACAACCCAAAACCACAACAACGTTAAACAGAAAGATGGCACAAAATCCAATGACAATAATCTGCGCTCAACGCCAACGGTCTAAATGCACCAATTAAGAGACACAGGGTGGCAAAATGGATTAAAAAACTGAATCCAACATTCTGCTGCCTACAAGAAACACATCTGAATAACCAGAGCAAACATAGACTCAAAGTCAAAGGCTGGAAGACCATTCTCCACGCAAAACAACCCCTCCAAAAAAAGGCGGGTGTGGCCATACTCGTATCTGACAATATAGATTTCAGGCTGAAAAAGATCAAAAGGGACAATGAAGGCCATTTCTTAATAATTAAGGGGTATGTTTACCAGGAAGAAATCACACTGCTAAACATATATGCGCCAAACGAGGGGTCAGCAAAATACGTAAAACGACTATTAATAGACCTCAAAGAAGACATTAACAGTAGCACAATAATAGTCGGAGACTTCAACACTGCCTTATCGACTATGGATAGATCGACGAGGCTGAAACTCACCAGGGAAATACTGGACCTGAAGGAAGAAATAGAAGAAAGAGAGCTGGTTGATATATACAGGGCTTTTCATCCCAAAAAGCTGAATACACTTTTTTTTCCAGTGCACATGGAACATACTCCAAGATAGACCATATACTGAGCCACAAAGCATACCTCAACAAAATAAAAAAAGATTGAAATTGTGTCGACTATCTTTTCAGATCACGATGCACTGAAAATAGTAGTGAACCATACACAGAAGCAGGGAGCTAAACCAAACACCTGGAAACTAAACAGCTCACTGCTGAACAACAAATGGGTCATAGAAGAAATCAAACAGGAAATCAAAAGATTCTTAGAAACAAATGACAATGAAGATACCAACTATCAGAACTTGTGGGACACAGCAAAAGCTGTATTAAGAGGAAAGTTCATAGCTCTGCAAGCATTCATCAGAAAAGAAGAAAGGGCCCATATAAATAACCTGACCTCACAGCTGAAAATATTAGAAAAAAGAGCAACAAGGGAAGCCCAACCCAGGCAGAAGGAGAAGGAAATAGTGAAACTTAGGGAGGAAATCAACGACATGGAAACCAAAAAAAAACAATCCGGAAGATTAATGAAACCAAGAGCTGGTTTTTTGAAAAATTAAACAAGATCGACAAGCCACTGGCAAGACTTGTAAGGACAGGGAAAGAGAGAACCCAAATAAACAGAATCAGAAATGAAAATGGTGACATCACAACAGAAAAAACAGAAATACAAAAGATCATCAGAGGGTTATTTTGAGAACCTGTATGCCACAAAACATGAGAACCTAGAAGAAATGGATAAATTCCTGAAGTCCTATAACCTCCCACGATTGAAACAAGAAGACCTCCAATACCTAAATAAGCCTATCACCATCGGGGAAATTGAAACAGTAATTAAAAGTCTGCCCAAACACAAAAGCCCAGGTCCAGATGGGTTCACTGGCGAATTCTACCAAACCTTTAAGGAGGACCTACTGCCAGTCCTGTTCAAGCTCTTCCAGGAAATAGAAGAAACAGAAACACTCCCAAACAGCTTCTACGAGGCGCATATCACCCTGATACCCAAAGCAGGGAGAGACAATACAAAGAAGGAAAATTACAGACCAATCTCCTTGATGAACACAGATGCTAAGATCTTCAACAAAATACTAGCAAACAGAATCCAAAGACTCATCAAAAAGATCATACATCATGACCAAGTAGGATTCATCCCGGGAATGCAAGGATGGTTCAACATTCGCAAATCAATCAACATAATACATCACATCAATAAGAGAAAAAATAAAAACCATATGGTCCTATCGATAGATGCAGAAAAAGCATTTGACAAGATCCAGCACCCATTCATGATTAAAACCCTCCAGAAAATGGGAATTGAAGGAAGCTTCCCTCAAGATAGTCAAAGTCATCTACCAAAAGCCCACAGCGAGTATCATTCTCAATGGGGAAAAATTGAAAGCCTTCCCTTAAGATCAGGAACACGACAAAGGTTGCCCTCTCTCACCTCTTTTATTCAATATAGTACTGGAGGTACTCGCCATAGCAATCAGAGAAGAAAAGGACATTAAGGGCACCCAGATAGGCAAGGGAAGAAATCAAGCTATCATTATTTGCAGATGACATGATATTATATCTAGAGAACCCTAAACTCTCGACCCAAAAACTCTTAGAAACAATAGATAGGTATAGTAGAGTGGCAGGGTACAAAATCAATACCCAAAAGTCGGTGGCTTTCCTATACACAAATAACGAAAGAGAAGAAAGGGATATTAAGAAATTGATTCCATTCACAATTGTGCCACAGAAAATCAAATACCTAGGAATCAGCTTAACCAAGTGTGTAAAGGATCTATACAAAGAGAACTACAAGACACTGCTTCAAGAAATAAAAGAGGACACGAGGAAATGGAAACACACTCCCTGCTCATGGATGGGGAGAATTAACATTGTTAAGATGGTAATACTCCCTAGAGGCGTTGTACAGATTCAATGCGGTTCCTATAAGGATTCCCATGACATTCTTTAAAGAAATTGACCAAACACTCCTGAAATTCATATGGAATAATAAGCCCCCACGGATAGCTAAAAGCAATCCTTGGGAAGAAGAAGATGGGAGGCATCACCTTTCCCAACCTCAAACTGTACTACAAAGCAGCAGTAATTAAAACAGCGTGGTACTGGAATAAAAACAGACCGGTGGACCTATGGAATAGAGTTGAGTATCCTGACACCCACCCTCAAAGACATGATCAGTTAATCTTTGATAAAGGTGCAAAGAGTCCAAACTGGAGTAAGGGAAAGCCTCTTCAACAAGTGGTGCTGGGAAAACTGGACAGCTACATGTAAAAAAATGAATTTGGACCTGTGTCTAACACCTTGCACAAAAAATTAGTTCAAAATGGATTAAAAGATCTCAATGTCAGACCTGAATCCATAAAGTATGTTGAAGAAAATATAGGAAAAACCCTCCACGACATCGATGCTAAAGACATCTTCAAAGGTGAAGCACCATTAGCAAAGCAACTAGAAGAAAATATAAATATATGGGACTACATGAAACTGAAGAGCTTCTGCACCTCGAAAAGAAACAGTGACCAAGATAGAAAGACAGTCGACGGAATGGGAAAGAATATTCACCCAATACCCATCTGATAAGGGGTTAATATCCAGGATATATCAGGCACTGGTACAGCTATATAAAAAAAAAAGCCAACCCCATTAGAAAATGGGGAGAGGAGATGAACAGAAACTTTGACAAGGAAGAAATCCGAATGGCCAAAAGGCATATGAAAAAAATGCTCATCATCACTAATCATCAGAGAGATGCAAATCAAAACAACAATGAGATATCACCTCACACCACAGAGAATGGCCCATATCCAAAAGGGTAAAAGCAACAAGTGCTGGCGTGGATGTGGGGAAAAGGGGACTCTCATACACTGTTGGTGGGAATGTCGACTTGTACAACCTTTTTTGGAAAACAATATGGACATTCCTCCAAAGACTAGAAATTGAGCTCCCCTTTGACCCAGCCATACCGCTCCTGGGAATATACCCTGGAAAGCCAAAAACGCACAGCGGAAACACAATCCGCACTTTTATTTTCATAGCAGCACTGTTCACAATAGCCAAAACCTGGAAACAACCAGTATGCCCGAGAACTGATGACTGGATAAAGAAACTGTGGTACATCTACACGATGGAATACTATGCAGCTGTCAGAAAAAATGAAGTTATGAAATTTTGCCTATAAATGGATGGATATGGAAAGAATCATGTTGAGTGAAATTAGTCAGAAGGAAAGGGAGAGACATAGAATGACTGCATTTATTTGCATGGCATAAATATACTAGGTGATCTTACCAAAAGTGGGAAATTACCACAAGCGGGTGGGAGTCAGAGGTTGGTTTAGATAGAGAAAGGAACATGAGTGAATAAATGTCTAAAGTTCTGATGCTAACATAGAACTGAGCATTAAGGACAGACAAAAATGCAAATGATGGTTTCTAAGTGTATCGTAGTGCAACCCACAATGTGTGGGAGAAGGAGGAGAGAGAGAGGGAGAGGAGAGGAGATAAAGAACCTGCCATTTAGGCGGGATGGGGGGGGGGGGGAATTGGGGACATTGGTGGTGGGAAATGGGCACTGGTGGAGGGCGGGTTCTGGAACACTGTGTGACCGAAACCCCCAAGTGTGAACAACGTTGTAATTGTATATCTCACGGTGGTATAATAAAATGTTTAAAAAAAAAAAAATAATAAAAATTAAAAAAAAAAAAAAAAAAAAAAAAAAAAAAAAAAAAGTAGGTAACCAATTAAAGTGACTATGCTGAGAGTCAAATCTGTGATGCAAGACATTGGTATGTCTGCTAAAGTAAAGCCACTAAGATCCCTTTCACTGCATAAAATCCTTTGCTGTCTGGAAGTTGACAACTGCCTACTCAAAAGGATGCTCCATTTGAGTAGGCAGCCTGTTGTTTTCAAGGCCAGGAGCTAGAAACTAGTCTCATTCCTGGGACTTCAGAATCCTCTCTTGGCTTTGTTCACCTCTTAGATTTGTCTGAATCTTACCGTATTGTATTTTTTGTTTCTTTTCTTTTAGATTTTCAGAGAAAGCAGGATTGAGGAGAGAGATGGAGGGAGAGAGTGAAAGAGAAAGAGAAAGAGAGAGAAAGAGGGAAAAAAAAAAAGAGAAAGAGAGAGAGAGTTCAGCTGGGGCCCTGGCAACAAGGGCCATTTAAATTACAAGTTTTGGATGACTGAAAAGAATGTTTCACAGTGGAATGTGATTTTACTTTCAATAGGCAAAATGTGTTTCTCTGCAATTGAAATTTTTCTGGCTCTACTTGGGGGATAGTTTATAACCATCCTATCAATGTTTTCGATAACGTTGATGGTTTTCTTAGGTAGGTTGACATAACCATTTTTTTTTATCTCATTTGTGTAATAAACCTTGTCTGATGTGATCTGTAAGAATTCAGTTTTGATTTTTCCTGAATGATCACAATTTTAATTAAAGAGCTATATTTGTGGTCCTGCCCCTCAAGTTGTTGCAGGTGTGGCTGGCGGTGCCCAGCTGCGTTGGCAGGTGGCAGACAGGGAGACAGACTTGTCTACACACCAAGAGTTCTGCCCCGTGGGGCCCTGGATGGTGCATCCTATGACATAGAAAAGACTGGGCCCCATGGGATGAACCCGAGCCACGACAGAGCCTGGTAAGCTACCCATGGTGTACTTGATATGCCCAAAACAGTAACAATAATGGACCTTATTCCCAACAAATGGAGATGTTACTGGCACCCACTCGAAGCAAATCAATGAACAACGGGAACACAAGTGACAAGTGACATAGTCGTGGTATGTAACATAGGGACCAGCCACATGGCTCAGGGATAGAGCACAGGTCTTTCTTGCAGGAGGCTCTGGGTTGGGTCTCCAGGTCCCCACTTTTTACACCCTATTATGACTCCACAGAACTAACAACAGTAACAAGTAGATTATGTCAGTATCGATTTCATCTTATCTCAGTTTTAAGAAATTAGGGATCCTCAAAATAACCAAACTAAATTCACATTCGATTTAAATTTTGCTACCATTTCCCATTACTTTACGTTTTCTCTTCAGTCTCTCAATAGTGTCTTCTTACAAGTGGAGTCACAAGGTCTTTTAAGGAATCCTTATTTATCCTCCTTATTTCAGAAATGGACTCAAGCATAAACTAATCCCTTGTCTCATTCCTCATCAAAGGCATTTCTGTTATGGTATTTATTAAGTGTGGCTGTCCTGAGTATGTAAATTACTGCATCATGACACACAATGACCAAGGGAAAGATTTTCTCCGGTCACACCCAAAACTAAGTTTATGTCTAAAGAAATAGAACTCCACTTCCAATGCAAGCAAACTTTATTGAGTAATTTGCTCACTGACAGTTTGCAGATTCCATCCACAACATCTGAACCTCCTTGTAAAGAAGATGAGTTCTATTCTTCTGGAAATGCTTTTTCCCTTCTCATCATTTGTGATTTGGTGTTCATGACACATGGCTTGTATTTTTAACATTTTGCTTCACTATAGCTAATTTTTGGATATTTGGATCAGAATATCAAAATCTCTACTTAGTTTTTAAGTCCTAGTTAATTTCTTTATCTCACTGCAATGCATAGTTGTTAGACCTTTAATTTGGACCTTTATTCAGAAGACAAAATATCAAGTTTCTAATATACCAAGCTTCTCTGTATACTGGGGGGAAAATAGGCATGTTAGTGTTTGGAGCAAGATGTAATATCAAGGTCCATAAATAAGTTGAAATTGAAATGTCTCCCTTCAGTCCTTCCTTTAAAAGAAACTGAAAAGTAGACATGGTGGGGTCCCTGTGGGGGTGGGGATGCAAGGAGAGGGGTGGGAGAAAATTGAACTTTGCAGGATCGGTACTTAACATAAAAAATTTCATCACTATCTTTCTCATCTTGCAGTGGTTGCAGAAAAGGCCTAGGCCCCGCCACCTTTCACTTCCAAAAGTCGCCCATTTTACCTTCAAATCTGATGAAGTGTCAAAGTCATTTACCAGTAATGAGTTCGGCTGCAAATTTTATTTTGCTTGGAATTTAATTAATGGGCCAAAGACTTTCCATTGTGATTTGAGCAAATGAATAATAAATCAAGAAAGGAGATTTGTCAGGAAGGAACATCTGTTTCTTACAAGCGTTACAACATGACCACAGCTTGGCTGTGCATTCCCGCCGCAAAGACGGTAGGAGTCCTCTCGGTGAAGCTCTCTTCATTTATTGCTCCACTGAAGGTGAACAGAGAGCCCTCTAATGGGCCTCTGGTGTTAATAAAAGCTTTGCGCTTCCCGGTTCCTGGGAGCTTCTTCCTGGAGGGTGCTCCTGTCCTTAGTCCATGGTTTGTTGAACCACGTCAGGATTCTGCAGTGTCAGTACTTTATTGGATGATTAATAAGGGGAAAGACAAATTCATAAGCAGAAACAATATGAAATTACCATCAGATTAGTGTTCACTGTCAGGCTTTTTTATTTGGGTGGGGGGGTGGTTGTAAATGAGATTGTGATTGAAGTTAAGTACTTTGACTTGTAGTGTCAAAAAGCAAAAATAGGTCGCCCGACCTGTTGGGCTTTGTCTAGTTAACCAATAACCGACTCTGGAGAACAGTGTGACTTTTGTGGTAGTGTCAACACACCCGACCGTTGGTTCAAAGGAGAAGGACGAGGTGGATCCATACGGCCTGCACTTGGTGGGTGAGAAAGAGACAGGTGCGAGAATGTTCTCTGCTATTTATTACTGAAGCACGCCAAGCTTCTGCCTGCAGTGGAGGGTGAAGTGCCCACCAGATAGGAATAAATCTCTTTCTGAACATTTGCCCTGCAGGGCTTCCGATGACCCTGGTGTAATGTTTATGTCATGGGCAGAACAATAATGGGGCTAACATCAGGCAGAAATAACACCGGGTCCTGTGCCTTCCCCTTCTTTAAAACCCTCTTTTGAAGGCTGGAGAGCTGCTAAGTGGAATTTCACATTTTAGGATGTTTTCAATACATCTCTGCATTACACCCCTGAGGCGCGATCGTGGACGGAAGAACATTTCCCATCATTGGAATAATGAGCATCTTTGAGCTCCCCCACCCCCTCCCCCACCAAACAGTCCTTTCTGGAATGTTGCGCCATCTTGCTCTATTTGATAGGGTACCCTTCACTTGAGATGGAGCTCATGCGGAGTGAAAGCAAAAAAGATCTATCTGTCCCTGGGGAGAGAAGCCTGTCAGGAGACAGAGAAAGGGTTATTTGAGAAAGGCCCGAGCATCCTGAGTTGGAGAGAGAAGTGGGGCTTGTTCCCACTGTGAAAATTGGCACCAGGAAACACCTGCCCTCTGAGTGTCCACTAGGTCCTTTTGGATATAATAGAATAAAATTCTTAATCCAGTCTAGAAAATGTTTCCCTGATAAAATACAGGATGCTTAATTGAATATAAATTTTAAAAGATTAGCTGAGTTTAAAAAAAAATATGTCTGCCCCAAATTTTTCATGGAACAGATGTTCATGGCTTATCTGAAACTGAAATATAATCAAGCATCCTGTAATTCTTTTTGCCAAATCCAGCTGCTTTACTCAAGGGAAAATTTCATGTTACATACTAAAATTTCAGCTGACCAACATAATATCTTGTGTCTATAATGATTTAAAATACACTTGCGAAGACAAAAGAAAAAACAGATATAGCCCATTCCATTACAATGAACCCGAAATAATTATTAAAGGACAATAATAATTCTTGTTGAAATAAATAATCTGAGTCCAGCACAGGTTAAAACACATAACTCTTAAATTTAAAGCATGAACCTAATATAATAAATGCCTGCATAGAATTATGACTCAAATTTAAAGCAATATTAATTTTTCCCATGGTTATAGTTTTAGAAATCATGATTAAACTTGTATAAATAATTTTTGAGGTACTCAAGAGTTGTGTATATTTATGTGATTTACTAGAGGGATTTATGTACCCAGAACATGACATACCAATTTTCAGAAATGAATGCTTTGTCTGTCCCCACATTTCATGCCACGGTCTTATTCAAACTCTTCTCTCATGCCGATGACATTGCTGTCTTTATCACCACGGGGCCTCATTTGTCATCAAAGAGTTTTACAGTGGTTTTCCTTGCCCTTTCTTCTATTTGAGATACAACACCATTAAATCTATATGTGATAGTGTCACTAAAAATATTATCCTAAGCCATGGTGACCATTCATATTACATTGGAATCTGTCAGGGTATGCTGGGCACCCCAACAAAATCCAGGAACAAGGTGTAGGGATCCCCTTTTGCCCCACGGGATTGGCGGCTGGTGGATAGAGAAAGACGAAAGAATCCAGCAAGGTTTCAAAATGCTTTACTCACACTTGTTCTGGTATACAATCCAGTAACAGGAAAAACCCCAGACTTTAGGTTCCTACCTGGACCCTGAACACCTGTAGGTTTAGAACCCTATGCCCAGGTGGCTTCTACCATGTGCTAAGGCCCAACAGGGAAGAGACAGGAGAGAGGAGGCAGAGGGAGAAGGCACAAAGGCAAAAGGCAAAAAGGAAAAAGGGCGCAAAAGAAAACAGGCTACAGTTTTTATAACTTTTCAGCTCAGACCATCCCACATCAGCGAAAAGCAGTTAGGGTCAATCCCCTCAATAACTTCTCCCAGAACATCACCTAGCCCCATTGAAATGTTAATATTGCCCCATCCAAGAGCTGCCTAGGAAGTGTCCCTGCAGGTTCAATGTAGAGGGGGAAGGGCATGTATTTTTACCAATGGATATTCTACAGCCAGGTATATATTTCTCCAAGCTTTCACAAGGTTCTTGTCTTTACTTCATAGTTGTTTTGTATATTAGCCTTTTAGATTTACTAGAGAGACATACGTGCTTGCTTGGAAGCAAACAGCATTACTCTCTGGTCTAATTACTTAGAGATCCAATGTGGCCAGGTAAATATACTGGTAAGATCTGGTCCCATAATGATTGTAGTAGCATGAGAGAAAATATTTACACCAGCTAACAGCATATATGGTAAGATATACTGCCACATTCAAACTGTTTTCTCCGCACTTATCTACAAAATGTCCTGCAGGAGGTAACTCCAGGCAAGGTGCAGAGGCTCTGGGCAGCAGTGTACTCCAACAGGGATCTGTTTGGTTTTCTGTTCACCTTCAGAGCATACAGTTGTATTCTTGATAACATCTCTGTCTATGGTATTGTTCTAAACAGGATCTTTAAGAAACTTGATTATAGGGTTGATAATACTTGGAATAATGGTATAGACTCTCAGTACAATTAGTAAGCTAATATATGTTTCTCAGACATTTTTTTCTGCCTAATCTTTTTCAAACATAATATTAATTGAGATGATTTAGGGTTGTCCATTTTTTTTTTACTTCAATAATACGTAGTTTTTCAGAATGAGGTGATTGAGAATAGACCCATTGGATATGAGAATGCTTTCAAGGGACCAACTCTAAGGGAATGAACTTTTAGCCTAGGAATGATTTCTTGGAGAGTGCCTCATTTTATAATTGGGACTGTAACAGAAACACGTCCATGATCAAAGTTTGCAGGTAGATTTTGCAATTAGAGATGTTCAAGGTCATTGGCCAAATACACTGTCAGGTGTGTTAAATCACTTGGAAATTGCTGTGCCTTTTTTCAGTGCCTCCCAGGAAACAAGAAAGACCTTCCCACATTTGGAAATATATAGTGTGGCCCCTCAGAATGAGAATCTTCTCATGCATGGTCAGGAACAAAACAATTAATCAAGGTAAAGGAAGCAGGGTTATAAGCATATTATACTTCTGTGATTCCATTTTTCTTAATTGTCTAGGCAAATTATATGTTAAAGTGAGGGTAAGAGTTCTTATATTTTATTTTATGTTTGAACATTTGGCATTAATTAAATGACCAAGTTCATGTGGTATATTAGTCACCTAATTCTGGACATTAATCTCTAGATTAATATAGTTAAATTGTGTGTGTCTGCATACCCTGAGCATGTGGATACATGTATGGAATACACAGTTATGCAAACATACAGAAACAAAACTGGGAAACTACTAATGGCATGAAATTTTTCAAGGTCTTTGAAAAAGTCACTGCTTAAATTTAAAAATAGATTTCTGTTTAGTTTTGTAATGCTAAGGCTGCAATGCATTTATTAGACTGATTTTTTTAAAAAATATATCAATGTTTTAAAATTTTTTAATTTGAAATTTTAAATAAACTTATTTAAAATAAATTTAAACTTTAAAATAAATTTTTTAAAATTTAAAATTCTCCCCCAAATCAACAATGATCAAACTGTACTATATGGAATTGTAGTTTTGAGTAGAATACTCTATAGAAAGTATAGACAGGGGCTCTGGTGAATGTCTCCATGGCTAAAAGCACCTTCGTTTGCAAAGGTGACAACATGTATTTGATCCTCGGTACTTCCCACATGCATCAGGCTGTGACTTTGCCATGTAGAATGCCTAGGGCCACAACAGCATGTGAATACAGGCAGGTCTGGACAAGAGCTGCAATGAAATGTAAGTACTACGGCCAGAGTGTGATTCCAGTGCAGGAGATAGGGCAATGACTAAAGACTCACTTTAACCACTTGGGTGTGTGTGCAAACTCATGTGTGCAATTTTCAGTAAACGCCAAAGTCATTGTTTGGTTCCATAACATAATCATAATCATAACAGCAAAACAGCAAATCAAAACATAATCATAACAGCAACAAAACAGAGAGGAGGGTGCGGGAAACGCTGAGGTGCCCTGCACAATACCTGGGAGCTGGATCAAGGATCCCCTTCTGTCCCAGGGGATTGATTGGTGGCCAGCGGACAGAGGAAGACACAAGAATTCGGTGAAGTTTTAAAATGCTTTACTTAGCACGGTTCTGGCATACAAATCAGCAATAGGAAAACCCCCAAACTTAGGGTTCCTGGCTGGGCCTCTGGCCATGTGTAGGCCAAGACTGCTGCCACCACGTGTTAAGGCCCTGCAGAGAGGAGACAGCAAAGCAGCAAAGGGAGAAAAGGGGGAGAGAGAGAGAGAGAGAGAGAGAGAGAGAGAGAGAGAGAGAGAGAGAGAGAGAGAGAGAGCGAGAGAGAGAGAGAGAGAGAGAGAGAGAGAGTCAAATTCCCTCAGGTAATTTCTCCCAGGACCTCACCCAGGCCCTTTGAGATGTTAATGTTGCTGACCCTAAGATCTGCCTTGGAAGTAACCCTGCAGGGTAGACTGGATGAGCAGCTTCTGAGATGAACTATCTCAGAATATAAAGACATGCATCTGTACCAAGGAATATTGTATAGCCAGTTAGATATTTCTCCAAGCCTTCACAAAAGTCTCATATTTACTCTATGGTTGTTCTGTATATTATCTGCCTTTGAGTTATCAGGGAGCCATGCTTGCTTGCTTGGAGGCAAACAGCATTTCTCTCTGGTCTAATTACTTAGAGATCCAACATGGCCAGGCAAATATGCTGGTAATATCTAGCTAGTCCCACAATGATTGTGGTAGCATGAAAGAATATTTATACAAGCCAGTACAGAACACATGGTCAGATGAGCTGCCACATTCAAATTGCCCTCCTCCTATCTACAAAGTGACCTGCAGAAGGCAACTCCAGGAAAGATGCAGAGACTCTGGGCAGCAGTGTACTGCAACAGGAGGAGAGGGAAAAAGGGAAAGAAAGTAAACACACCAAAATGCCTGTTGAATGAACTAATGGATCAGTAAAAATAGGTCAACATGATTTCTTGATTAACTCTCACTGCTTATCTCCCCTCTCATGGATGATGGAGCACATGATGGGTCATTCTAATACTCGGTCATCAGAGTTGTTGAATTCTACTTGGTCTTTTTTGTTTTTTCTTTTTGGGGTCACACCCAGCAATGCTCAGGGCTTACCCTGGCTCTGCACTCAGGAATTACTCCTGGCAGTGCTCAGGGGACCATATGGTATGCCAGGAATTAAACACGGGTCGACTACGTGCAAGGCAAATGTCAACCTGCTGGACTATCGCTCTGCCACCCCCTTTTTATTTTACTCTACCTGAACTTTTATCTTTGAAAATGGAAGACTTAAAGTTTAGGATTAGGGCAGGAGCAGGTAGGGCGGGGAGGGTGTTTGCTTTGCACGCGCCCAGCCTGGGTTCAATCCCAGGCATCCCATATGGGCATCTGAGCACCGCCAGGAGTAATTCCTGAGTGCAGAGTCAGGAGTAACCCCTGAGCATTGCTAGGTGTGACCCAAGAAAAAAAAAAAAAAAAAAAAAAGATTAGGATTGATTATGCCATTTCCGGCATGGGATTCTTAAAACCAGCTCATTCATAAAGATGCTTCTACTTGGTTTGCCACATGATGCTTACTGGGGGCACAGACTAGAGTCCCCTCAGAAATTGTCTCCAGGCCCCTCCATCTCTCCAGATATCTCTGGGCATTGCCCCTCTCCCCTGCAGAATCACTTTAACCAACGGGGTGTGTTGTAACTCTCTGGTGTGTTGGGGTAGAAAATAATTTAAAAACATCCAATCAAATGAAAAACCAAACAGCTGGCCAATTACCAGCTCTTTTCCCCCATCATGATGATGTGGATATTCTATGATTAAACACTCAAGGAAGTGAATCTTCCAGCGTGTAAATGCTGCCATAGACTCCCAGTTTTTCGTTAAAGAAAAAATATCCAGAAAAATAAGAATTGCCTTATATGGTATCGTAAATATCCTGGGTGTCTTTGAGGGGGAAAGGAGCAGTTACACTGAAAATTTGGTGAGCTGTGAATTATATTCAGATACCATTTTTATAAACTTTTAATAACTGTGGAGTCATTTGTATTGCTGAAACAAAGTCTTAACAAAGCAGTATGAATATTAATATTAAGAATCCTATTTAAAGGAAGTCTGAAGGATATGAAGAAAGTGTCTGTGGCTTTGTTAATTAGAAAACTACAGGTCCCACCATACCTTGCTTCTCCCATAGAAATGATGTTTCTTTGAGGCAGGCCCTCCAGAGATTGTATCCAGATTATCAGTCTTGGATTCAGAGAGATGCATGTGGATTTTGGTCCAAACACACCCATTCCATCTGCTCATTTTTTTTTTTGTCATTTTGTTTCTAAACGTACCCTATTCATTTTTGGAATAACAATTTCCTTGTTTGTAGTCAGCAAAAGGAAGTAATTTACTTTGCAATTGACCAGTCAAAATCATAATCAAGGACTCTAGCTATCTGGGAAGACTTGCTGTCACCACCGTCTTCCCTGTGACTTGGCTGTAAGAATTCTATGATATTACTCTAAGATAGATATAGCAATTCCCATCTCATGGAGCTCTCTTATCCTTACCCAGCTAGGAGCTGCTGTGTGTGGGCTATGTTCTCTGCATATTGGCACCAAGTCGAGTCAAGAGATGCTTTTCACACTGCAGTAAAAAACACTCAACACCTCTCTAAATCCTGAGGGATTTCACTTGGTAGATGAATTCTTTTGTTTATTTATCATGGATTCAATGTGTCTGATTTCAATGGAAAGTGAATGTAAAATTGTTTTGCTTGAGATAAACACACTAATGTTATTTATGAAGGGATCTAAGGCTTCCTTGAATGATACTCTCAAAGTATATGTCGACATTAGTTTTGCTGTGATGTTTCTGCTGTCGTTTTGCTTTTAATTCATCTTGATTGACTCTGTTTGTGTAGAGAGCAACATGTTTTATCTGACCAAGGAAGAGTGTCATGCTCACTATATGTTGAGATTCATCCAAGCAGTGTGGCAAATTTCTTATCCAAAACACATCTTATCTGGGAGGGAGAAATGCAAGAACCTTCAGTCTGCAAGTTCTCACATGATGACTAAGACTTTCTTATTTAAGTAGCTGTGCAAGTTTGGGACATAGTTAAATCTCCATTGCTGCCCACATGCCATGAACTGTCCCGTGGCTCTGGGAGAATAACCTCCAGCACTAGGAACAATCGCTATGACCTAATAAGCATCACCACAGGTGTAAGTTTGACCCCCTTTACTGTAACACAAGGGAAGGGGGCGGGAATTGGAGGAAGAGCAGAGGGACAGGTAAATATATGGTTATAAATGAATGAAGAAATCCTTCCCCACCTCACAAAATTGTAGTCTCTACATCCAGCAACCAGAGAACCTCTTTCCTCATCACAGCATTTACTTCAATTTCTCCCAATTATCATCCTCCCAACACCCCACACACACACACACACACACACACACACACACACACACAGATATTCTCATTGTATCCTGATTGACTCCTTCACAATTCCTGTCATTGAAGTTATCATGAAATAACTAGTTCAGAAGTGCCACGCTGTTTGTTTTATCGGAAGTCATTGATGCCAGATATATTTCAGAATTTAGTTTTGTCTTTTTTTTCCCAGAAAGATGATATGGCTACATATATCTCATTGAAAATAATATGGAATAACACTTTATAATAAACACATTAGCATTTCTCTGAAAGATAAATTTTCTCTCCATCTGGGATGGATAAAGAAATATGTCTTTATGTCAATAAAGGTATTGTTTTGCTATTAACAGATTTACAGAAATATTTATCAGAGAAAACACCCTTCTGAGGTCCTTAGAGACAATGAATTAACTCATGGGGGATCGTGGAATTGTATGTCCTTATTTGGTTGCTTGTTTTTGGCCTATTACCACACTTGGCCTAAAAATTGGATCAGAGCAGGGAGCAGGGCTATGTGATTTGTATCCTTCAGACATGCCCTGGACCTGGTAGTAACTGACATTCAAAAGACATTTGTGGGCTAGAGTGATAACACTCTAGCAGGTAAGGCACTTGTCTTGCATGTAGCCCGTGGAGGTCTTATCTCCAACATCACAGATAGTCCTGAGAGACCCTGAGGAAAAATCTCTGGGCACAGAATAGAAAAGACATTTGTTCAATGAATAAATAAGTGACACTTTTATTTCTGAAAGGAATCTACCATACTCCTTTTAACTTTTTCTAAGTTTGAAATGTTCCCAATAAAAGGTCAGGGACTATATATAAAAAGAAACAAAGAGAGAGTTAAATGTAGGAATAAATTTGACCATGGAAGTGTGCAAGTTTTAGATAAAAATAAAAGTGTAGAAAGAAATGAAAGAATAGCTAAGTATATGGGTCTTCTGTTATGTTATAGATTGGATGCGGAAACGGTCAAGGTCACAACACTTCCCAATTGATTTACAATCAATGATGGTCATCATATAATATTAGCCAATCAAAATTCAAACCTCAGAAATAGTTTATTGCAGTAATGAAAAAATGATCCTAAAATAAATATGTTAAGACAAGGGTAGTCTCAAAAACAAATCCAGTCTTCAGACAGAAGACTTCCAGTTTTCAGAACTGATTGCAGAACTACAGTGATGAAGAGAGTATGGCAAAAAGCAAACAAACAAACAAAAACCCACAAAACAAGCAGAGAGATCAATGGAAAGACTGTGATCAGAAATAGTTAATGCATCATGGTCAAATGATCCCAACAGGATACCAAATGATTCCATGAGGAAGAAGTCTTTTCAGCAAATGGTGATATGACAACTTGTAAAAGAATGAACTTAATTTTTTTCTTTATATTATAAAATATAACATATCCTCAATACAAGAATCTAAATGCAAGATCACAAGCAATAAAACTTAGAGAAAATTATAAATATAAATATTCGTAATATTGGATTAGGCTAGGTTTTTTTACAGGAAGGTGTATACATTAGACTTCATTGAAATTTTTTAGCGTGCATCAATAGCTCAAGCCAAGGAAGTAAAAGGTGGGGCTCGAGTCATAGTACAGTGGGTAGGCTGCGTACCTTGCACGAGACTAAAGAGGCTTCCATCCCTGGCATCCCATATGGTTCCCCCATCTGAATATTTACTTGCCAGTGTCCTGACTATCTTCAATTTCTGGAATGTCAACTCAAACTTTTTTCATTTAAAAATGTTTTTTAAAAATAAGCTTTGGATTTTTTTTTTTTTGTGGAGCCTGGTGGCCCCACCCAGGAGCTGCCCTGGGGCCACCAGCCATAGCATGAAGAGGCTCAAAAGCGACTGGGGAGGCTGGAACTCAGCTCCCCCCCTGGCCCAGCTGACTATGGGGCCCCAGGAGGGCAGATGGGTTTTGGGAGTGGCCCATCACCTCTGAGGGGTCCCGGAAGCAGCCGGATAGGACTCGCCCATCACACTAGCCACCATTTTCACTGTCTGGATGCTGGGAAACTGCCTCATGACCAGATTAACAGAGCAAAATCAGTTCGAGCCCAGGTCGTGGCCGCTTGTGGCCGCGCAGTTCATTAAAAAATAGTGGAAACAGTAATGTCTTTGAATGCACTGCATTCCACGAAGAGCAAGAAAGTTTGGCGGGAGGGAGAGATAAAGAGGAGAGAAATGACATACAGAACCCGCCAAGTAGTGTAGGTGTGGGAGGGGGAGGGAGGTTGGGACATTGGTGATGAGAGATGGGTTTGGGTGGAGGGATGGGTGTTGGAACACTGTAGAACCAAAACTCTACATGAACATCTTTCAATTGTATGTCTAAAAATGCTGTAATAATATTTTGGGGGGGAAATAATAAAATAAAATAAAAATAAGCTTTGATTGAGAATAGTAATAAATGGTTTGTGCAAATGTTGAGTGACTTCTCATTGGCACCTGTCAATTACAAGTCATCATTTCACACACACACACACACACACACACACACACACACACACACACTAAATTGGAAGCAGTTAAGAATGTTTACATGGTAAGCCCAAACCTTAAGCTCAATAGTTTTCATAAAAGATATCCAAACCACTCTGTTCCTCTCTAGGTTTCCAGTCAAAATTAATTAGGGCCTAATCAAGAGAAGCATTCACCTTGACTTGCAATGAGCCATAGATAAATAATGAACTAAGTTTCAGTTGACAATAAAAAGGAACTTCAAAAAGAAAAGAAGGTGGTAGACTAGATGGTGTGGAGGAAGGAGTAACCAAGGTCCCCTTGCTTTGTTTTTCCCTATAAGAGATCTCTGAAAACTCTCCTCAGAGTCCTCTGACTTGTCAAGAGAGAACAGAAGTCTTCAATGCAACCAGGTGTAGATAAAAGCTAGCCAAGATTTGCCCTTTTGTCCTTGAGAAGAATATATACATAACACATCACAGCTCATTTTCAGGAGAACTTGGAGAAGGGAGCACTGAACAGGAGTTCTGACAAGTCTCGTTCTTTGGGCCCTGACATTTTGCAACAGGCTGGACTTTCTCTAAACTCTGGAGGGCACCTTCACATCTAAAGTTGTCAGGTTTCCTCTTGTCACTATTAAAACACTTCATTGTGTTTCATGTAATAAACTCTGATTTGAAGTCAAAACAGCTTCAACTGATGTATATTTTAATAATAATGCTGAGTTTTTATTGATCCCAGCAAGAGCTTGCTTTCATCGTTCACAAAGCCCAGTGGAAACTTACTTGTTGCAATGGGAACTTAAACAGTGAACAAGAAACTTGATTCTACAGGTCAACACCATATGAAACAGACACCCCAGATCCAAGTGAGAAGTTTGTGGATTTGGAGTTATTATTTCCTTTCAACCATATCCTATTTGAAAGAGGATAATAGTGTCGGCAGATCTTTTGTTTAGGGCTTCTTATATATTGTAAAATACTGTAATTTAACAGCTTGCTGGGGGAACAAGAATTTGTTCCAGTTCCTGATTTAAATGTTTATGCTAATTGCTATTTATTGGCCCAGATGCAAATGATAGGTTGGCCAAAGTGAAATTTTATGACGAGCAAACTCCCCTTTTGTGCAAATTGAAAAAAGTGAAACAAGAGAGGGGATGAAATGAGCCGAAGATGGTCTTAATGGCTGCTTTTTAATGGGGAAGATAAAATTAAGACTGATTTACGTGGCCAACTCCCCTGTTTTCTCTTATCAGCTCATTTGGCAGGAAAAATGGAAAAGTAATTGTTCCTCTTTCAATGTGGGCCTCAAACCATTATTTATTGGCTGAAATTAATCGCTGTTTATCCTTCATTCACGTGGAAACCGCTCTATCAGCATTATGAACCCCAGCAACTGAACTAGTCCCTTGCAATTTAGTCGACAGCAAGCTCAGATCCTGATGAGGCGTGCCTTAATTTTCTGGGCCGTGGGAGTTAATGAAGACTCCTTTCTGAGGTGGACATATTTGTATTTCTACAACATTAATAACAAAGGCCCATACTTTTTCTTTGGCAGCAAATAAAGTTTTTCCAAAACGAGAGAGAGAGAGAGAGAGAGAGAGAGAGAGAGAGAGAGAGAGAGAGAGAGAGAGAGAGAGAGAAGTTACTGAGAAGGTTGCACTTAGGGGAGAAAGAATAATAGAATTCTTTTTTTAATTCAACCACATCTGAAGGGAGAGTAATACACACCAAAGGGTCCAATAAGCTTCTGGAATGGCCCCATCAACTGGCAAAGTGGACATGAAGATTGTGCAGAAGCTGTGCATGGAAGCAGAATCCATTCTAAGCTGCTTTTTGGCTTCTGCTTCGCTTCTTTCCACATTGCTCGATGAATGCAATTGACAGCCTGTGGTTTTCTGATGGAACAGAATCCTGGATTGCCTCCTGTTCTGCCTAGGGGACCATCTGGAACTGGCATTCTGGCCTCCACACTCTGATCTTCCTCTTTCCCCTAAATAATAGTCAATCATCAAACACTCTTGTGTTTGTCCTGAGCTCGAAAGGCACCAGGAGATGGCAAACAACTGACTAGAGCCAGAGAGCTTTCCACTGCAACCAGAAGCAGCTAAGTGCCCAGAATCACGTTCAATTTCTAGGAAGCATTTTGGGGGTTTAGGAGGGAAGAGTAATGGAAGCCTTTTCTGGGCCATACTAGTTCTGTTGTTCCTTTGGATGGCATCTCTTTGGCGTCATCACATCACACTCCTGATCTTGTCCGCTGTCAATAACGTTCCTGATCTAGGAGGACATGGGAGTTGATGGTTTCATGAATCTCCCATCTCCATAGTCAAACTTGGAATTGGGCCTGAGGGTGTGTTCAATAATAGCATGTTTGCTATTCCACATGTGAGCCCCTAGGTTTGATTCCTGGCAACACACACATACACGCACATACATACACACACACACTCACACACACACCCCACACACACTCTTACATTAGTGTGCCATATTATAGTTTGAGATGTCATGAACAAGAATCTCACTTAAACTTTCTAATTTGGATTTTAATCTTCAAGTACTAAAACCAAGCATTATAGTTCCTTTCAATTTTCATGGTTTTAAATGTAATTGTGATACTTCTGTGTATGATTTTTTTGATGTTCATAAGGCATTTCTGTAAATCAATGAATGTGAGACAGAGCGGCATCTTGTACTCCCTACAAACCTCAATGAGCTTGGTTACTGTGTGGATATGGTCGATTGTGCTGAATCCTTTCCAGAAACCTGCTTGCTCGCATGGTTGTCCTTCATCTAGTGTTCTGCTAATCCTGTTCAGGATGACTCCGTGTAAACAGCTTGTAGATGATGGACAACAAGCAGATGGGGTGATAGTTGCCGATGTCATGAATGTCTCCCAACTTGAACAGTAGAACTGTCCTGCTGGTTTTCCATTGGGAGGGCACCTTGCATTCGGACAGGTAGCGTGTGAAGAGCCGAGCTAGTGTATTGATGAGTACCGACGGCAGATTCTTCAGGTGTTCGGGTCTGACTTTGTCTGGGCCTGGTGCTGTTCCCTTCTTTACCGATGAGATGGCATGTTGGATTTCAGAAGGGAGAACCCCAAATTATAAACAAATGTAATGTCCATCACCATGTGAACAGCTGAACATACTGTGGTCCAGCTTGTGTATGATTTTTTGCATTCTGCTTTCTTAGGTATTAATTATTTTATTAAGTACTTAATGAGAACTGCTTTGTGGTGGGAACTTGGATATACAGCAGTCAGTCAAAGAGACTAAAGGTCATACTTCCAATGTTCAATGGGCTCAAATTTATTACATTTCTTGTTCATAATTATAAAGTCCTTTTATATTTCAAATAGCTTAATTTGCTATAATAACCTATCCCATATACTATCATGAAAATTCAGTGATGGATACTTCCATAAATTATTTGTTTTCATTCTTGTTATTTTATCAATGCCAAGACTTGATATAATATCAATCTGACTATACACCAGGTACACACCATCCAGGCTTAATGAAGCTGCTTACCCAGTGTTGGTTCCAGGCATATGTACTTCAGATTTTCAGCCAAAGTTTAGGATCATTATCTTATTTAATCATGCTATGTCATTTTAACTTTGCTTTCATTGCAAATTTATTATTTTATTGTGTTAATATTACATATCATATTTGTTGTTATGCATAACCTCAAATTTCTCCAGTTTTTAATGTCATATGCTGCCACTAAATTATTATGAAACAGCTTGCTCTTGGTCTGATTCCCACAGCGTGGCTCAGTGTTTCCTATTCTCCAAGAATTCGTATTTTAAAATTAAATGCCACCTGAAAAATGACACACACTTTGTAACTGAAAAGATTTGTTAAGAAAGGTTTGTGTTATCTGGACCATTCCTAACCTTCTCTAAGAATTTTCTCAAGTTATATTGCAATATTGATTTTAGAATCCATATTATAGATTCCCATATACGATGCTGTCTTTCAACTATTTCTATTGACTCTTCATTTGCACTTAACTGTATTAAAAAGCAAACAAAATTATCAGTTTTACTAATTTTCAGAATGTTAAAGAATAAAATTCTGTTTACAAATATGATTTCCTCTAATTGGTGGAAAGAGAACGCTTTTGATTATTTTATATAGGTTGAGAATGGTAATAAGTTTGTGTGTGTGTGGACAGGATGATAAAAAAGAAATAGTTATCCAGTAAGAGATCAAGAAAAATTGGAAATCTGTGCTTCTCTTTTTTAAAAAATAATTGTATCAAATCTGATTTTAAAAATTCTGAAGACCCTTACAATGAAAAGAGTGAATGGCCCATCACCTCTGTAGGGCCTTGGAAGCAGCTGGAAGAGACTTGCTCACCATAATAGCCACCATTTCCGTGGTCCGAACCCCACAGCTCATCAGAACCCATGCAAAAGAGCTGCTGCTCTCAAGACCAGCTCAGAGCAGCCAAGTTCGAGACGAGGTAGGCAGCTCTTGGAGGCAGAGGTCACCTGGTGTTCCTGGAGATAGAGATGGGGTCCCCATTCCCTCTCTGACCCATCCCAGAGGCCTGGTGGCCCCACCCACAAACTGCCTCAGGGCTCTTGGCCATGATGCAGAGACTCAGAGCGCACAGGGGTCAGCTGCCATCCGACTCTCTCTTAACTCAGCTGACCATGAGGCTCCCAGGAGGCAAGATGGTTTTTGGGAGTGGGCCCATCACCTCTGTAGGGCCTCGGAAGCAGCTGGATGAGACTTGCTCACCATAATAGCTGCCATTTTCATGGTCTGAACCCGGTACATCAAGCTAGTGGAACCAATCATGTTCTAGAATATATTCACGATCACGATCTTCCCGTTGATCATCTATTTCTAGAGCGGGCACCAGTAATATCTCCATATGTCTGTCTCATGCCAGTAACCAGGGGCTCGCAGGAACATAAAGGCTCTAACCATTATATTAGGTCATGGGAATACCTAATATATTACTGATTGGCATATCATAACAACACGAGAAGCTTGCCAGGCTTCCGCGAGGGCAAACTCTTTTAAACACCTTCAAATAAACATTTATTGATGAACCGCACTGCCCTACCGGCCGGGCTGTGATGGGCTGGTCTCTGGGTGGAGTTCTGACGACGGAGCCAAAAGTGGAAAATGGCGCCCGTGGGTGGGAGGGCCTGTTGTTGTGAGGCTCTGCGGTGGTGGGCGGCTGACCCGCTGCCTCCCGACTGCTCATAACCTTGCACAGGCAAGGAACAGCTCTGCCCCAGTGTGAGAGTCTCTGACCAGCATACCTGGGCGGATTGAGGAAAACGCTGCTGGGTGGGTGGATGATCCGGCTGTGATGGGCTGCTCTGCTGGGTGGAGTTCTGACGAGATGGAGTCCAAAAGTGGAAAATAGCGGCACCCGGATTGAGGAGGGGTGGCCTGGCTTGTTGTGAGGCTCGGCCAGGTGGTGGCAGGCTAGAACCCGCATGCCCCTGACTGCCTCATGAACTAGAATGGCAGTTCTTTATCTCCTTTCTCTCTTTCTCTTCTCTCCTTCTCACTTCCCTTTCTTACATTGTAAATTGTAATAATGTAATCTAGAATATATTACAATTTACAATGTGTAAGAAAGGGAAGTGAGAAGGAGAGAAAGAAAGAGAGAAAGGAGATAAAGACCCTGCCATGGAGGCAGGCTGGGGAAGGGTGGAGGAGTTGGGGACACTGGTGATGGGAGATGGGCAGGGGTGGAGGGATGGGTGTTGGAACACTAAAATTTAAACATGAACATCTTGTACTGTATATCTGACTGTGGTATAATAAAAAATTTTTTTTTAAAAAAAGAAAGAAAAATTACCAGGAGGAAATTAGCTTAAAAAAAATGGAGGAAAAAAAGTTAAGATATTACATTTGGTTTAAAAAGATTAGAATATGAAAATGAATATTCACAAAGAATTGGTCACTTAAATTTGATTTTGCTTATTTGGGTCATACATGGCATGCTGAGAGCTTACTTCTGGCCAAGTGCTCAACTCAGAGATCATTCCTGGTGGGACTCAGGGAAGCAATATTGGGTGCTGGAGATCAAACTTGGGTCTGATGTGTGTAAGGCAAGTGCCACACCTGATTTACTGTCATTCCAGCCTTGCTCAATTCAGTTTTAAGCTTCCTAAAAGCCAAGACAAAAACAAGAAATGCATAGATCTTAAAGGTTCAATAAAGTATGAACCTTTAAACATCTTTTAATGTTTAAAGTATGAACCTTTAAACATCTTAAAATATCTTTGAAAATAAACAATCTTTTCTCCAGCACGTTTCTTGGGAAACATAAAAAAAATGTTGAAATCAAATGTTCAGTATTTCATGAAGTTCAGAATAATTTTCCAAAACCTTCCAAGTCTTTCTATTTCGTTCTATTTTTTTATTTTCCTAGGCATTCTATTTTTGCTTTTTAAAAATGGTTGGGCTTGTCTTGCAGCTGATTTTTAGGGTTGTTACAGAGGACCCGACATGCCATCCTGACAGGATGGTGGGTTATAGGAAGTATTCATTAACAGGTGAGTGCATAGAACACCACTTCAGCTTTGTGGTCTTTATTTTCTTGATTATGTCTACAAATTCCATTCAATGAAAAATCAACTTGAAACCCAAATATGAACATCTTATGAACATATTTGTAATTGTATATCTCATGGTGGTATAATAAATTTTTTTTTAAAAAAGAAAAATCAACTTTATTTCCTTCGCTAACTTCTTCAAAATTTTATTAGGGGAGAAACTGAACTCAGCAGACCCCACTACCACAAATTATGCAGTGGTTGAGTTTTTCACATTTGGGAAAA
The DNA here is from genome assembly GCA_021461705.1 of Cryptotis parvus. Taxonomy (NCBI): domain Eukaryota; kingdom Metazoa; phylum Chordata; class Mammalia; order Eulipotyphla; family Soricidae; genus Cryptotis; species Cryptotis parvus. Next base: position 25,058 of record JAJIBD010002962.1, read on the forward strand.
TGTCTTCCACATTTGGCTAAGCCTTGCCCTGGAGAAAAAATCACCTTCTTCTTTATGGTGTCTCCCCTGCCAGGTAACTGCAGAGGAAATTTACTTTTTTTTTATACTAACTGCTTATAAATATAAAAATGATAATTATAAATATAAATATTTATCCTTTCAGTGGTTAAGATTGCATAAGATTATTCCTTGAGGATCTAGAAAGATAGTATAGCAGGTAAGGTTGCAAGTAGTTGACCCAGGTTCCATCCCTGGCACCATATATGATCCCCCAGCTTTGCAGGGAGTGATCTGAATGCAGAGCCAGGGATGGTCCTTGAGAACAACTGAGAGTGGCCCAACCCCTAATCCTCTGCCAAATTAGATAGGTAATGCTCCTTACCATTGGAGTTTTTCCATTTGACATTTTTCATTTTGCTATTAGTCCTCTGGTGGTGATTTACCTCCATAGGTGACCCCTCAATGCAATACAATGGATTGTTGGCTACTTTGGTGCTGTTAATGCTCTCTCTCTTGCTCTCTCTTATATATACATTTATATGAAATATATATGATAGCTAAATAGATAGATAGATAGATAGGTGGATATATCTCTATCTATCTATCTATCTATCTATCTATCTATCTATCTATCTATCTATCTATCTATCTATTCTTGGTTTTTTTGGGCCACACCTGGTGATGCTCAGAGGTCTCTTCTGGCACTGCACTGAGGAATTACTCATGCTCAGGGGCCCAGAGATCCAACCTGGGTTAGCCACATTCGAGACAAGAACCCTGCCCTCTATACTATCTCTCCAGACACTCTCTCTAGTTTTTGTTTTGTTTTGCTTTGCACTAAAGTCTCTTCCAGAAGAGTTGAGTGGTTCAGGCATGATACTTTGGTTCTGGGGTCAGTGCTATGGTGCACCTCACAGCCTCAGTGGTGCTCAGGATCCAGTAAGATAACAACCACCAATAGTGTTCAAGGGATTCAGAAGGTACAAGGTATGGAAACAAGGTATGGAACTGGGCGCCCCATTCTAAGAAGTGAACTTCCATCTGACCCAGCAGTTGTGCTACTAGGTATTTACCCAAAGGACCCCAAAACCCTATTTTGCAAGGGCATCGGCCCCTTCTACATTCACTGCAGTGCTGTGTCATTGCAGCTCTGTTCACCAGAGCCTAAATCTGGAAATAAGTCAAGTGCCCCAAAGAGGTAACTGGATAAAGAAACTGGGTGTATATACATAACAGAATACTGCTTGATTTTAAGAACAGATGAAATAATACAATTTTCTTCTATGTGAATGAATCTGGAGAGCATAGTGCTAAGTGAGGTTAGAAGGATAGTGGTAGATACAGAACAAGCTCTTTCATGCATGGAACATAAAGAAACAGAGTAAGACTCAAACGCCCAACCAAAATTTGAATGGTCTATAGAACTGAGCTGGGGCTAAAGGGTGTGAGAGGAGGAGTGGGGTGTTTGTAGGGTGCAAAGTTGGGGGACGGGGAAGAACTGGTACAATTGTGAGTGAAGACTCTCATGGGGAATGTGGTAAGAATTCAAGTAGCATTGTATCGTGAAACCTGACCATTAACAGCACTGTAGATCTTGAGGGCTAAAATTTTAAAAATGTGTTTTGTTTTATAAAGGAAAGTACACCTGATTTTAGAGAGATAAACAATGCCTCTCTTCAGTAGAATACATACAAAGACACTGGAAGTCTCCTTGAATTGAAAGTCTACAATGGGGGCTGCTTTAACTCAGTGGTTACTTCATGATAGTTTGAGCTTAAAGTCTACTGCGGGAGGGGCAGAGTTAGTGCTGATTTTTAGTAGTAATGCCAAGATTGTATAACGTGGTGTTTTAGCTGGGCAGCCCAAGTTACCCTTCAAAGCAATTAAAGAATTATCTTATAACTAAATTGAATTTCCTTAGCAAAAGGAAACTTCCAGATGAGCCCAAGGAAAAGTTGTTTATATTTGAAATTAGAAAATAAAAATAATAAATCAATTGGCTATCTCTGTACCTTTTCTTTCTTAAAACTTAGAATTCAAGTAGCAGGCAGGATTTTTTTTTTATATTTTATGAAAATAAAAGGCAAATTTTTATTGATGAAAAGAGATTCATAGATTTTTCATAGTCTTTCTCTTGTGCTTATTTAATTTCCTGGAGTTTAAAAATGATTGTACTGGACACACCTTTTATTTCTTGATCCCTTTATTTAAGTTTCGATTTAGTAAATAGTTGCCTCAGTTTTATTAGAGTTCTAAAGCTTAAACTGACCTTTAGATTTTCCTTTCCCTTAGTGCAAAAGTTTGATCACTTTTCTCTTTTAGTATGAAATGGTTATATAAAATTGATCCACTTAAAAATGATGTAGGGATTTGAGGTCTCCTTGAGATGAGTCTCTATAAATTAATTATAAGGGTGCATTAATTACTTTAAATGATAATTAGCCTATTCTCTAATCTATTACTGGTTTTCTCATTGGATCTGCAAATGAATATTTAAAGTAGAAACTTAGTTTGAAAAGTAATTTTATCAATACAATTTCTTACATTACCCCCAAATTTTGAAAGAGTTTCATAAGTTTCAAAAGTATGACATCGCTGTAGGCTAATGGCATTCTCATTATATATACTATTATTGAGAACTCTGTTAAGTCTCAGAAACTTTCAGTCTGATTATTTCTGGTAAAAAGTCATTAAGTTTGACTTTATTGTCCTTTGTATCTTATCTGAATTCTTCTAAAATTCTTTTTGTACTTTTCCCTTTTCAATGCCATTTTTTCTAGATTTATGACTCCTGATTTGGAAGTATTCCAGATTTTTGTCTTCTGGGTAACTATTTTCACCTGTATATTCTCTTATTGTGGTTCATTTTCCAACCACCATCTCTTGAGCCAATTTATTTTATATGCAATAAGACTTTATTATTTCTCAGTTAAAAAGTTTGCATGCCATCGCTTTGCAGAAAGTTCAAATTCTTATAATCTACAAATTCTGATCTTAAAACTATCTTCTCAGACTTCTACAAATTGTCTGAGATTAGGTTTTAGGATATGTCCTGTAATGTTCACTCTCACTATTCATAAGTCTAACACATAATCTATCTTCCAAAATTAGGTGTTCTTGTTATATTCCCATTCAGTTACTATTGTTACTGGACCCATGGCCTAGAATGGAATGAACAGGGTGAGAGACTATCTGAGTTCATCATGTCCACCAAGACCATTCATGGGAACTCACCCTCAGTTCCAGAAGGCTGAAGCGAAACGCTGGACATGGGAATCTCCTGGTGGACAGTTCCACAATGAAATTGACCACATCATCTTCAATCGATGGTTTTGTCTGACCGATGTTGCTGTCGTCCCCAAATTCCAAACAGGATTGGACCACTGTCTCCTTCATGCAAAATTCTACTTCACACAACAGGGAGAAAAGGCTGCAAAGTTTAAGAAGAGAATTCCCAAAACGAACACCAACTGGGAACTCTTTGGCACCATTGCAGCAACATTGGAAGATACCATCATTGACGACATTGATGAAGAATACAACCGACTGGTTCAGCACCTCCATGATTGTGCGAAGAATGCCGAGAGAGAGAAAGACACAAAAGGACGCCTGTCTTCAAAAACTCTCAAGCTCATTCACCAATGTGGCAAGGCAAGAGCCTCAGGAGACCAAATGCTACCGTCCAAGCTTGCTAAACAGTGCAGAGAAGTGATGAAAGAAGACCTCAAAGACAGAAGAGCAGAAATACTGGAAGATGCAGCAGAAGCCGGGAAAAGCATTCGCACCGCCTGCCTGTCCTTCGCCAACTATAAGACCAAGATGACTGCCCTCTGACACCCTGATGGATCTATCACATCATCCAGAAAGGCAATGGAGAAGATTATCCATGACTTCTACTCAGATCTCTTTGATAGCCACGTCCACCTGCTCACATACCAAATTCCACAGGATGGGTATGTCGTTCCCAACGTTCTCCCTTCTGAAATCCAACATGCCATTTCATCAGTAAAGAAGGGAACAGCACCAGGCCCAGACAAAAGTCAGACCCGAACACCTGAAGAATCTGCCGTTGGTACTCATCAATACACTAGCTTGGCTCTTCACACGCTACCTGTCCGAATGCAAGGTGCCCTTCCAATGGAAAACCTGCAGGACAGTTCTACTATTCAAGAAGGGAGATAATTCACGACATCGGGCAACTATCGCCCCATCTGCCTGTTGTCCATCATCTACAAGCTGTTTACACGAGTCATCCTCAACAGGATTGGCAGAACACTAGATGAAGGACAACCATGCGAGCAAGCAGGTTTCGGAAAGGATTCAGCACAATCAACCATATCCACACAGTAACCAAGCTCATTGAGGTTTGTAGGGAGTACAAGATGCCACTCTGTCCCATGTTCATTGATTTACAGAAAGCCTTTGATTCTGTGGAGACTGAAGCAGTCATTGAAGCCCTAGCCAAACAGGGGTGTTCAAACCCAATACATCAAGATCCTTCGAGAGCTGTATTACACATTCACCACCAGGATTTCACCATTCTACAAAGAAGTGATCATTGATGTCAAAGAGGGTGATACCATTTCACCAAAACTCTTCAGCACCACCCTTAAGAACATCATGGGACAATTAGAATGGGAAGGAATGGGAGTGAAGATAGATGGTCGGCAATTACACCACCTCCCGCTTCGCTGATGACATCGTTCTATTAACACCAAACATTAACCAAGCCGCACAAATGCTGGCTGACTTCGACCAAAAATGTGGAAAGATAGGTCTACAGCTGAATCTAAAAAAAAACTATGTTTATGAAAAATGAACTAGTTCCAGAGGCCCCATTCACTCTCAATGGAACAAACATCTCTGAATGCAGCAGTTATGTGTACCCTAGGTCGAGAAGTCAACATGATGAACGACCTAAAACCTGAGCTGCACAGGAGGAAGAGAGCGGCATGGAATGCCTTCAAAGGCATCGAAGAAATAGCTAAAAGGACAAAGAGACCTCCGGTTCCGGGCACATCTCTTTGACTCCACCGTTCTCCCTGCATTAACATACTCCTCAGAGACCTGGGCCCTATGAAAGCAGGATGAGAATGCTATTCGGTTCTCCCAGAGAGGAATCGAATGAGCTATGCTTGGAATATCACACCTCACTCAAGTGAGAGAAGGAATCGGAGTTCTGACCTCCGTCACTATTCCAGAATCAGGGACGCTGTCTTGTTTGCCAAGGCATCGAAAATCAGATGGGCTGGACATGTAATGCGATTTGCAGATGAACCCTGGACTAGAGCTGTTACCGACTGGATCCCAAGGGATGTCAAAAGATCAAGTGGCCGCCCACCCACAAGATGGTCAGACTTCCTTGTCAAGACCCTGAAGGAACGGTTTGAGGCTCTTTATATTCCTGAATCAACCAGATGCCATTGGGCTACATTGGCACGTGATAGGGTCCAATGGAAATGTTACTGGCGCTCACTCGAGCAAATCGATGAAAAATGGGATTCAAGTGAAGTGATCAAGTGAAGTGGCCTCACATATGGGTTTTATTGCCAAATCATATCCCAGATCCCCTATTTCCATTTCTCTTCCACATTATTACATGAAACTAGAAGGAATCTTTTCCCTCATGTTTGAATTGCCATTACTTTTTATGAGATCCAAACTTTTTCCACTGTTAGGCTAATCTCACTGGTGGAGAACCTGCTACTTATTTCCAAAGCTTTTTTCCAACAGCTTTCTTATTGTCCAGTCTAACATAATTTTATTTGAATTATCCCAAGATTTGTGATTATCCGTGGAATTTCTTTACTTAGCAGTTTCTTGAATTTACTCTACATGCTTTGATTCAATTAAAATATCATTTATTCCCTCAAGTTCCAATTCAAATATCTCCATCTCTGTAAAGCTGTGATGAATGGTGGCACCAAATTCCCACAGAAGATAAACCCTTTCAGTGAGTTTCAGTAAATGTGTCAACAGTGTTGGCTGAGATGCACACCATCTTCCTCTTCCCCTTTGAGATTGAGTCTCCCTACCTTTCCAGGGCTTTCTGTGCATGTGAAAGAGACAGAGTACATACTTATTCAATGACTAGATCTCTTGACCACACAACGAAGTCCTGGTGTCACTAGTCACTAAGTCAACAAAAGTGAAGCATGCCTTGGAGTTCCTGAATCATCCCTTCTTAAAGATAAAAGGCAACTACTCCATAGCAGTGCTTAATATTTCTTGGTGCAAGTACATTATGAAGAGGAAAATAAAACAGCCCTCTAGAGAATTTTGAAATGTCCTTGGAGGGTGTGAAATTAATATAGGGATTTCTAGGCTTTTAAAAATTGTCTTCTGATATATGAAAAATGCCCATCTGGGTTAAAAATCCATCATACTCTGGACACTAATGGGAGCAAGACCTGTTCAGGGAAGGACTGCAGGAAGCACAGAGTAAAGCTGAATGGATCTTTGGGATGCAATTTCATGCCCACTCATGACTTGAAGAAAATAAACTTCAACGGAAACACTTAATGTGAAGATATATTTTCTCTCTACTGAGAGAAGGTCAGGGTGGTTGTGTTTACCTGGAAATGGTCTACTCTTACTACTTTAATTATGCTCCAGTTGGGAATATTAGGAATATTCTAATGTTAGCATTATTAATACTCTATATCTACCTCTGAGTGATTCTGTCACTGACACCTATTATAGAATAGTTCATATTTAAAATATAATATTTGTAAAGTTCAGAGAGAAGATAGGTTTCAGACAAATTCTGGAAATTAGAAAGAAAAACAACTGTTGATGACGCTTGAGTGAGTAGAATATTCACAAAGAAGTCTCCATGTGCCACTTTGGGAGAACAAGTTAGGTGGAAAAGGGATATTTAAACTAGGGGAAACCTGGGCCGGATCAACAGAACAGTGGTCAAGTATTTGCCTTGCATGTGGCTGACTCAGATTTGATCCCCTGCATCCCATATGGTTCCCCATGCACTGCCAGAAGTAATCCCTGAGTGCAGAGCTAGGAGTAACCCCTGAGTATCACTGGGTGTGACCCAGAAAGGAAACAAAAAAAAAAACTAGGGGAAATATGTGGAAAAGGACATTTAAATTAGCAGAAACTTAAGTGGAAAAGGGATATTTAAATTAGGGAAAAGTCGGATGTGAACTCTGTGTCAGCCAATAGGGTAGGGTGTGAGAGGGGATTAAAACAGGATGTGTGCAAAAGGGTAAGGACAACAAATGCTGGCATGGATGTGGGGACAAAGGGACTCTCATCCACTGTTGGTGGGAATGTCGACTGGTATAGCCTTTTTGGAAAACAATATGAACATTCCTCCAAAGACTAGAAATTGAGTTCCCGTTTGACTCAGTCATACCACTCCTGGGAATATATCTTGGGAAGCCCAAAACACACAGCAGCAACACCATCTGTACTTTTATCTTCATAGCAGCACTATTCACAATAGTCAGAATCTTGAAACAACCAGAGTGCATGAGAACTGACGACTGGATAAAGAAACTTTGGTACATCTACATAATGGAATACTATGCAGCTGTTAGGAAAAATGACGTTATGAAATTTGCCTATAAATGGATGGACATGGAGATGCTCATGTTGAGTGAAATTAGCCAGAAGGAAAAAGACAGATATAGAATGACTGCATTTATTTGCATGACATATATATGTATGTATGTATGTATATGTATGTACATACATACATATATGTATTTATATGTGTATACACACATACATACATACATACATACATATTATGTTACCAATATCCAAGGTCAGGCAAAACATGAATCAGGAGGTCTTGTCAAAGGTAGAATCTACCACAGCATGTGGGAGTCAGAGGTTAGGTAAGACAGAGAAGGGAACAGTGTGCTAATAATCTTCGAAAATGATAATACCAGCCTAGAATTGAGCATTGAATATAGGCAAAAAGATACACCAGATAACCTCTAAATGTATATATTGCAATCCACAATGTGTGTGTGTTTGTGTGTGTGTGTGTGTGTGTGAGAGAGAGAGAGAGAGAGAGAGAGAGAGAGAGAGAGAGAGAGAAGAGATAACCTGCCATAGAGGCAGGCTGGGAGGGGGAGGGAATCGGGGACATTGGTGGTGGGAAATGGGCACTGGTGGAGGAATGAGTGCTGGAACACTGTACGACAGAAACCCGAACATGAACATCTTTGTAATTGTATATCTCTACAGTCATATTATAAAATATTTTAAAAAATTAAAAAAGTTAAAAAAAAAAGACCTCTCCTCCAGGGGTAAATAAAAACAGGTGTGTGCTTCTGTACAGGGTGCTTTGTGTTTAGCTACACCAACCAGGACCAAGAATATGAGCACCATTGAAAGGGGAAGAAGGACAGCAGACCAGGCAGTACTGCTGCCCAGCAGAGATGTCCACATAACCAGCCTGAGAGGTATTTCAAACGGCTGGATCATGTTTTTCATGCACAAACCCCCAAGTTTGGTGTATGACTTGCCCTACTCCCAACCCGTGAAGTGTGACACTGGTGGCCCTTTAGTGGGCCTGAATCATGTCTCTTTCCTGTCCCAAGCAATGAACCAAGAGGCCTGGTTGGCCAAACATGTCAGCAGTGATGACCCCAGTTCCTTTGAGCACTGATTGGAAGCCCCTTCCTCTGATAACAGAAATATTTTGAATCTTTACAATTGAATCTCAATCTCCACATGTGAGCAGAAGTGAAACCAATCTAATTTGTACATGTACTCCCCCTGCAGACCAGCCTATCACAGCCTGGCTCGCGCGGCCCTACGCAGCCGCAGCAGTTCATCAATAAATGCTGGATTTTGAGATGACTACAAGAGTATGCTACCCACACGACAGAGCCTGGCAAGCTACCCGTGTTGTATTTGATATACCAAATACCAGTAACAATTATAGACCTCATTCCCATGACCTGATGGAATGGTTTGAGGCTCTTTATGTTCCTGGAGCAAGCAGGTGCCCTTGGGCTCTACTTGCATGAGACAGGTCATATTGAGATGTTACTGGTGCCCGCCGAGCAAATCAATGATGAATGGGAAGACAGTGACAGTGACAGTGACCTATCTTCCTATTATGTTCATATAATAGGGAGACAGGTAGAGTCTCCCTGTCTATTTGGTGTTTACCTGGGGTTTTAATTACTAGTAGATCACATGGTACTTCCATGCTCAGTCATTTGATGAACCATGAGGCTATTTTATTATATTTTTTTAAATTTTTTTTTATATTTTAAATTTTTTTTTATTTTTACAATTACAAAGATATACAATTAAAAAGTTCATATTTGGATTTTGGTCATACAGTGTTCCAGCACCCATCCCTCCACCAGTGCCCATCTCCCACCACCAACGTCCCCGGTTCCCTCCCCCTCCCCAGCCCTCCTCCATGGCAGGTTCTTTATTTCTTTCCCTTTCTCTCTCTTTTGTCTTTTCCTTCCCTTCCAGACCATGGATTACAGAACATACATTAAAGGGTTGTCATGTGTATCTTTTTGCCTCTATTTAATGCTCAGTTCTAGGTTGGCATAAGTACCCTCAACAATTGTTAGCACCCTGTTCCATTTTCTGTCTTACCTAGCCTCTGACTCCCACACATTTGTGATAATTTCCACCTTTGACAAGACCTCCTGATATATGTTTCACTTGACCTTGGATATTGGTATCATAATATGTACATATATATATATACTTATATATATGTTATGCAAATAAATGCAGTCATTCTGTATCTGTCTCTCTCCTTCTGGCTAATTTCGCTCAACATAATCTTCTCCATGTCCATCCATTTATAGGCAAATTTTATAACTTCATTTTTTCCTAACAGCTGCATAGTATTCCATTGTGTAGATGTACCAAAGCTTCTTTATCCAGTCATCGGTTTTCTGGCACTCTGGTTGCTTCCCGATTCTGGCTATTGTGAACAATGCTGCTATGAACTTAAAAGTAGGGATGGTGTTTCTGCTGCGTATTTTTGGTTTCCCAGAGTAGATTCCCAGGAGTGGTATGGCTGGGTCAAATGGGAGTTCAATTTCTAATCTTTGGAGGAATATCCATATTGTTTTCCAGAAAGGCTGTACCAGCTAGCATTCCCACCAACAATGGATGAGTGTCCCCTTTTTCCCATATCCACGCCAGAACTTGTTGTTCTTGCTCTTTTGAATATGTGCCACAGAGGTGGTGTAAAGTGATATCTCATTGTTGTTTTGATTTGCATCTCCATGAGGCTATTTTAAAGGAAGTGACATGTTTGTGCTTTTCCATCAGTACTGTGTGAGGGTTATGGTCTCTTTTTCCTCATTGCTTTCATTATTTGACTTTTCCAACTCCAGCCATCCTCATGGGGGTAAAGGGGTATTTCCTTGAGACTTGATTTATGTTGTCCTGATGACTTATGATATTAACCTGTCATTGCTCACAACACACTTCTTTCCCCAAGTGCATGGGGTTTTATTTCCTATCCTCTTGAGACACTGACTCATGACACTAGTTACATAGAAAGGACATAGGCCTTATAGGTTAAGGACTCAGTACTACAAAAATGACACTACTTCAGATACAAAATCAAGTCTAATGATTACCTCCTATACTTGTGACCAACCAACTAGGAATCAGGGATTCCCACAACCTCCATTCCAATAATTTGCCAGCATCAAATGTGGCAAAGCCCTTCAAAATACCATTGTCTGTGTATATAAAAGGTGCCACAGAGGTTGCAAATAGACAGATAGTTGAAGAGGTTCAAGAAGGGAGGTAGAGCAAAGACAGGAAACAGGAACATCTATTGCTGTGGGCTGGACAAACCACCCTCCAATCACAAGGATGTGCTCATCAGTCCAGAAATGCTCTGAAACCTGTTGGTTAGGGATTCATTTGTTTGTTTTGTTCTATTTTGTTTTGGGGTCACACCTGGCAATGCTCAAGACTACTCCAGTCTCTGCACTCAGAAATAATTGCTGGATGACCTCAGGAGACCCTGGTAGTCAAACCAGAGTCAGCTGCATGCAAGGCCAACTTCTTACCTACTGTACTATCAGACTGGCCCTGTTGCTTAGGGTTTAAAAGGTTTTTTTTTTTTTTTTTTTTGCTTTTTTGGGTCACACCCGGCAATGCTCAGGGGTTACTCCTGGCTCTGCACTCAGGAATGACTCCTGGCGGTGCTCGGGGGACCATATGGGATGCCGGGGATCGAACCCGGCCGGCACAGGCCGGCCACGTGCAAGGCAAACGCCCTACCCGCTGGGCTATCGCTCCAGCCCCATGTTTAAAAGGTTTCACCATGGCTAAGGAGACTCACAGACATGGGGCAGAACTGCTACTGGGTGCCCAGCCACTCACGAGGTGCCCAGGAGGGCTAGCGATTTCTAGGCCTGGCCTGCCACCCCAGCAGAGCCTTGCAACAAGCCAGACTAGCGCCCCCCCCACACCCCCCACACACACACACTCCATGAGGGCCTCCATTTTCCACATCCGGACTTCCCTCTCGTCAGAACTCCACCCAGCAGACCAGCCTGTTACAGCCCAGCTTGTGCAGCCGCAGCAAGCGGCCATGCGGTTCATCAATAAATGCTGGATTTAGAGATGACTACAAGTGTATGCTACCCGCACGGCAGAACCTGGCAAGCTACCCGTGTCGTATTTGATATGCCAAATACCAGTAACAATTTTAGACCTCATTCCCATGACCTGATGGAATGGTTTGAGGCTCTCTATGTTCCTGGAGAAAGCAGGTGCCCTTGGGCTCTACTAGTATGAGACAGGACATACGGAGATGTTACTGGCGCCCGCTCAAACAAATTGATGATGAACAGGAAGACAGTGAAACAGTGATACCATAGCTAAAACGTTATAGCCATGATCAATTTTTTTTTTTTTTTTGCTTTTTTTGGGTCATACCCAGCAATGCTCAGTCAGTTTCTCCTGGCTCTGCACTCAGGAATCACTCCTGGCTGTGCTCGGGGGAACATATGGGATTCGGGGATCGAACCTGGGTCGGCACAGGCCGGCTGCATGCAAGACAAACGCCCTACACACTGGACTATCCCTCCGGCCCCATGATCAATTTTTAACTCATTCTTTAGGTCCTCTCCTAGCTTAGAAGTCTGGGAACAGAACTTACTTAAATTTTCAAACTTCTGGGGGCCGGGCAATAGTCCAGAGGGTAGGGTGTTTGCCTTGCATGCGGCCTGCCCATGCTGTCCTAGGTTTGATCACCGGCATCCCATATGGTCCCCCGAGCACTGCCAGGAGTAATTCCTGAGTGCAGAGCCAGGAGAAACCCCTGAGCATTGCCAGGTGTGACCACAAAAAAAAAAAAAAATTTCCAAACTTCTAATCAAGGTTTGGTTTAATCTTTGCAGTGAGTCCCTGTCCTGAAGCAATGTGGGGGCACATAAAAAATTGCCTCAAAGGTACTCCTATCACATCTGGTACTAAACATACCCCATGCCTTCACTTGATCACTTGACATCCTGTTATTCATCGATTTGCTCAAGCGGGCGCCAGTAACATTTCCATTTGACCCTATCACGTGCCAGTGTAGCCCAATGGCATCTACTTGCTTCAGGAATACTAGGAGCCTCAAACCGTTTGTTCAGGGTCTTGACAAAGAAGTCTGATCATCTTGTAGGTGGGCGGCCATGTGATCTTTTGACATCCGGTGGGATCCTGTCAATGACGGCTCTAGTCCAGCAGTCATCTACAAATCACATTACATGCCCAGTCCATCTGATTTTCGATGCCTTGGCAAATGAGACAGCATCCCTGACTGGATCGTCAATGGAGGTCAGAACTCTGGATTCCTTCTCTCACTTGAGTGAGACGTGTTATTCCAAGCATAGATCTTTCGATTCCTCTTTGGGAGACCCGAATAGAGTTGTCATCCTGGTTTCATAGGGCCCAGGTCTCTGAGACGTATGTTAATGCAAGGAGAACGGTGGAGTTGAAGAGATGTGCCCAGAGCCAGAGGTTCTTTGTTCTTTTAGCTATTTCTTCGATGCTCTTGAAGGCATTCCATGCTGCTCTCTTCCTCTTGAGCAGCTCAGGTTTTAATAACCCCATGCCTACTGCCATGTATATATTCCACGGAGAGAGGTCTATTCAGAGTCTCTGTCCATATTTAAATGGGTTCTTTCCATTAGTGAGTTACAGACATCTCTGACATATTCTATATGCGATTATTGTTTTACTGGATATATGATTTGAAATTATTTTCTCCCATTCTGTCATTTTAGTATCCTGATGCTTTTGGGAAAATAAGAAACTTCAAGCAAGTTTGGTGAAATCTATTTCATGTCTCTCTTCTTCTTCTTTTTATTATTATTATTATTATTTTTTGGTGAGGAGGCTGGATTAGACCAATTTTGTCAGTGCTTAGGACTCACTCCTGGTTCTGTGCTCATGGATCACTGGCAGTACTTGGAGCACCTTAATATTCACTGATCCTTCTTCCCGTTGTTCATCGAGCGGACCCCATACATCTCCATGTCCTGTCTCATGCTGTAGGCCCAAGGGCATCTGCTTGCTCCAGGAACATAAAGAGCCACAATCCATTCTGGAATAGCTATAATTTTACTGGTATTTGGCATATCAAATACAACACGGGTGCTGCCAGGCTCTGTTTTGTATGCTACCTTAATATTACCCTGTACTATCTCTCTGACCCTCTATTGTCTTCTTTTACTTCTTTTAATATTTTGTGTCAAATCTAAGAATTATTTAACAAATTTAAGATCATGAATATTTAGCTTATGATTTCATCTAAGTATTATACTTTTAGATCTTGGATTTAGCTCTCTGATGCTATTTTGTGTTATTTTGAATCTGTGATGTGGTTTAAAAAATTCAACTTTATTATTTTGCACCTGGCCATCCTGTTGTCTCAGGATCATTTGTTGAAAAAAATGATTCTTTTCTCATTAAATGGTCTTGGCACCCATGTGGAAAATCAGTTGACCACAGATGCATGGGTTTATTTCTAGACTTCTTATTCTGTTTCATTTACCTAATAACAATTCTTATGCCAGTAACCATCCTGATAATTGAATTCTGAGTTAAGCTTTAAAGTAAATGAGGATCCTTCAACTTTGTTCTTTTCAAAGATCATTTTGGATACTTTATTATTTAGATAGGTCTATAAAAGGAGAGTATTCATTTCTTTTTTTTTTTCTTTTGCTTTTTGGGTCATACCTGGCAATGCTCAGGGGTTTCTCCTGGCTCTGCACTCAGGAATTACTCCTGGGCGGTGCTCGGGGACCATATGGGATGCTGGGGATCGAACCCAGGCCGGCATGGGCCGGCCGCAGGAAAGGCAAACGCCCTACCCACTGGGCTATTGCTCCAGCCCCGGAGAGTATTCATTTCTATGAAGTACTCAGTTAGGACTTTTGTTTCATTTTGTTTTATTTTAAGTCACACCTGGCAATGCTCAGAGGTTACTCCTGGCTTTGTGCTCAGGAATTGCTCCTGATAGTGCAAAGGGGACCATATGGGATACCAGAAATTGAACCCAGGTCAACTGAGTGCAAGGTAAGTGCCCTAACCCCTGTACTACCTTTCCTGCAGCTTTACAACTGGGATTTTGACAGGAATATTGGCAATTTAAAGATGTTAAATCTTTCAATCCATGAATATGGTTGTTTCTCAAATTATGTGCTGCTTTTACTTTCAAAATATCTTATATATTTTAAAGTGTTAATCTCTTATTAAGTTTATTTCTAGGTATTTTATTTCTTATTTCTCACCCTCCCTATTTTGTTTTGTTTTATAGTTGTTGAACTCATTTGTTAATTTAAGCAGTGTGTTAGGGATTATTTATGATTTCTATAAGTAAGGGCATGTTATCTAAGATAGAGTTTTGCTTTATGCCACTGAATTTTTTGATGGGGAGGGTCTCATCCAACCGTGTTCAGGGCTTATTCCTATCTTAGATCAGTAAATGTAAGAGATTTACTGAGATGTAAATCTCTCTCCCTTGCCCCTCAATAGATTCATTTAAAGTTTTTGTTTGTTTGTTTGTTGGGCCACACTTGACAATGCTCAGAGATTACTCCTGTCTCTGCACTAAGAAATTACTCCTGGAGGTGATCAAGGGACCATATGGGATGTTGAGGATTGACTCTGGGTCAACTGCATGCAAGGCAAATGCCCTATCCACCCTGGCACCTCATTTTTATTTCTGTATCTTGCCTAATTACCCTCACTAGAATTTCCATCGTAGATAATGAATAGAACTGTAAACAAAACTCTTGACTTATTTCTCACATAACAGGGAAAACATTTAGTCTTTTATCACTAAGACTATTAAACATAGTATTAGCTATTCTTTTTATATATGCCTAATTTGTTGAGTGATTTTACTGAGAAAAAGTTAAACTTCAGTAATTTTTTCCATCAATTGAGATTCTTGTGTGCTTTTTTGCCTTTGTTGTATCAATATGTTGTTTTATGTCAATTGATTTTAATGTTAAGCCAATGTTCATCACTAGGATTTGTCCATGACACACATTTCTTTGTATATTTTCTGGATATAGTATAGACTTTTCATTGGGTACCATATATTACAATGTATTAATAGTCTTTAGAGCATGATGAAGCAAGAGAAATGTAGTCATTTCACTAAGGGTTCTGGAATTTATTTTCATCATGTTATGATACTGTTATTTGTTGACTTAAACACTGGCCACTAATATAAAGATTTTTCTTCCTTATTCATTGCGGAGAGGTCACTTGGTCATAAGATAGTTTATTACATCTTATCAAGTCAAATATTAACACATATTTGAGTGAAGAAGCTCAACTTTATGTCCCAGTGTAGATTCTCTGTATTGTAGACTAATTAATTGAATCACAATCACTAATTGTGATTTTGCAACTATGTCATGAGATAAGCAAGTGTAGGGAACAAGGAGAACCTTTCCTTCTAGGTTCTTCATATACTGGTCAAATGATCAAATAAATATATTAATAACATTAAAGAAAAGCAAATTTAATTTTATACAAATGGAGAACCCACTTAGAGAGAGGGGTTCAAGGAAAGAAATGTTAAATGAGGCATATATATTCTGAGCTACATAATGGAAGAAGAACATGAAGCTTCAGAGAGAGAGAGTGGGGTCTCACACAGAGAGTGTGGTTTACACAAGAAAGAGCTCTCTGTCATTAGATGCTAACCTTGCCATGTAGACAAACTTGACGTTAGGAAGGTCATTGCTGTTAATAACACTAATTCTGGATTATACCCTTAATTTCCATTCTCTGAAGTTGTGGAAAGAAGTGGCAAAAGTTTCTTATGAACCTGTAGAGTCTTGATTGACTTCACCTTGGAATACTATATTGCCAAGATCAGAAAGATGTTCCAGAGGTTACAACACTTGCATTGCACACAGTTTAATCTTGGCCACTGATTGATGATCCTCCCTGAGCATCACCCAGGGGTCACTCTGGAGCTCAGAATCCAGAATAACCATGAGGACTGTCAGGTGCGACCCCTCCCTGCAAATTAAAATAAATAAAAATGACAGTCAAAGTAACACATTTTACTTTGAAAATATGGACATCTTTTCTGCATTGGAATGCCTGTTCTAAGACCTTCCCAAGCAATTCACATGTCATGCCTGACATGAAATTGGAGTCCCCAATGTCTGAGCAGGCCTCGGGACAGTAGCCTGAGGACACTTCACTGCTGAAATCCTGCCAGTTCCTCTCTAGACTGCATCATATTAAAAGTCCTTGGCATACAGAAAGCATGTAATAGTTGCTTATTGAATGGGTAAGTAAATAATGAGCTGGTAGGAATGTTTGGTGTTTCTAGTAGCTCTGATGAAGTCAAACAAAGCAATTCCCAGGAAAGGACTTTCACTAAAGCTGCTTTTAAAACAGTTGCTGCAATGAGGAAATTTTCAAAGTGAACGCACTCGGCTTTAGCAGAAGAGCCACTTACCCCTGCTATAGCTGAGATAACATAAGCCATTCTGTAGTCCAAAGGCCACCCATACAGCTGTGTTCATATGCTTTCCCCATTTTGTTCTAGAAACAGTAATAATCAACGCCCATCTAACCCTCAAAAAGCAATACTTTCAAAGTATTGCAAAAACAATACTTTGTTTTAACCTTTTAATAAGGTTAAAGCATATATATACACATACCAAGATTAAGGAAGGGATTTTTATACCTTTCATTATTTCAACTCTACTTCCTTAATTCTGATACCCTCAATTAAAACAGATTTTCAGAAGATTTTTTAAAATAATCGGCATGCTGAATATAAAAATTGATTCTAGTGGGATACTAATTTTGACATTTTTAAAATGCATTTGAAAGCAAATAAACATTGTTTGTTTTCACTTTTCAGTTGATGATATCCCACTAGAAAATCAAACAGCATTTAAGGCATGTGTTTAATGTGTATTTTTCTCATTATGTCATATCCAGACGACAATGAGGTACTTTAATGATAATACTGATGACCATAGTACTTTTTAAGTCTCGCCTGGATGCTTATCCAACAGAATTTAACTTGTGGGTAAATAGATGTCTGATTATATCTATGAGAACCAATACCAATTATTCTTGTCCTTCAGATAATAAGGGCTTTCCAGCTTTGCATGGTTTCAAAGGAAAGCATTTTGGTCATTGAAACACGATAACCAGCAGGCAGAAATTAGACAACAGCACTTCAATTCCTGGGGAAAAGAAAATTTTTGTTTTCAAGGAACCAGGAAAAGCTAAACATATTGCTTTCAATGTTATATTATTTGACTTAGGTCTCTTGGTTTCATAGTTCATCAATTTTTTTTCATTTCGGAAAATCAATAGACAGGAAAAATATTTACCCACTAAATATTACAGTTCAGTTAAGGTGAAAGGGGAACTCTTTTTAGTAATATAAATAGACAGATATTTTCATCAAACCCAATAACTTAACCTTAAATCTAATGTAGCTGACTTTGAGTTTAAAGAATCTAAAAGTCCAGTGAAATTTTGGGAAGTATCCACCATTACTTCCACAAAACTGATCCTGGGGGCAGTGAGGATGCAGGGGCAGTTCTGGTTAATCTTCTTTACAATCTTATTCACTTAATGGAAATTCTTAGGTGCATAATTGCTTTGAGCTTACTGCTATTCGAAATGGAAAATATAATAGTCTAATGGTATTGTCTCTATAAGCGAATGAGAATTTCAGGAGTGGCTGTTGGTGCCACCCATGTGATCCAGAGAGGTTAATGCAGTTAAAGTTATTTCACAGTCCATTAAGGAGCTTACGGTGACCTCGCGACCTTTGCGCCAACAACACGGAATCCATTATCATCACAATGGAGGAGCTGTGGGTTCGGCTGACTTGACAATGGGCCCGGGAAATCCCAAGTTAGTACTTAGTTTAAAAAAATGCACTTTTCTTTCTGCTTCTTGGGTATGGCTATTAATATGCCCTACTATAATTTGTAACATTAACATTGCTGAAGGTACAGAAAAGGACATTGAAATGAAGACGTCAAAATTGCTGACTTAGTTCAGTGCATGATAACATTAGCTATGCATTGAAGTGCTAGGTATCTCACAGGAAAATCAAGATGAAGAAAGTCAAGGAACTCAGTCAAATTAATGATAAATTATCATGGCTTGTGCCTTCCCTTAGACAAATAATACCCTTCCTCCATTTTTAACGCTCCATCCTTTTCTGAGATTGATGACATGATTTCAAGAGAAATAAACACTTCAGATTAAAGAATAAGAACATGATGCATATAATTAATTAAAATCACATTAAATTTTTTTACCAACATCCAAATTTCAAAGAAATATGACATATTCTCAGGAGCAGCTCCTAGACAAATAATGACACGCGACAAATTTCAACGTTTGTCTTTCTTCCATTTGTAATTTGATGAAGGGGATCTGCTGTCAGTCATGTTTAAGAACAGATTGGAGACAATGGAGTTAAAATATTTTTATTCAAATACTGGTTAATATGAAAGTATTAATTAGCCTTATTTCCTGCTAAAATGAACTTGTGTGCACCACAGTCTCCTTCAGAAAAATAATAAGAATGGATTTTAAAATGAGATGTTCAGTACTTGATATTGATAGAAAAAAAATTAGACCAAGTGATACCTCTGTGCCCCCTCCCGCTGAATTAAACAAGATTGTGCATAAAGATTCAATTGTAAACAGATGCTATAAAAAGCTATTTGTGTTTTCAGAACCCAAAAAATGGAAGCATTTTAAAATAATTTAAGGAATGCACTCAAAGGTCATTAAGAAATTCAGCAGTACATTTTAAAGATACTTATTGCTGATGGGAGTTAACACATCTTACCTCATTTGAACACAATAAGGTTTCAATACTTATTAGAGCTCCAAATGCCTGTAATATAATAACATTAAAATGAGGCTACGATCTTGAGTTAGTTTCCAGAAACACACTGTCAAGATCTCTTTCTTTCTCTTCTTTTCTTTTATTCTCTTTACTTTTCTTTTTTTTAATGGTTTTCTGAGAAAATAATTCATAAAAAGAGTATCACAACTTCTGATGATTCCAAAGAAATGACACATCAAATGGTATTTCCTAAATATAGCTATTAAAATGAATTTTATTTAATTATTCAAAGAAAATATCAAATGTAAAGCCTAAAACTGTAGTTAAAAATCTGGTTGAAACTATTTTGAACTAAAACAAGTATTTGAGTTTCTGCTCTTTAAATATATTTATAACTCACAAATAATGACATTCTCAGTATTTAATAATTTATTTACAAAAGCAGTAGTCACTAAGTATTAAACTTATAGGAATGTCATGCTGCAAAGAGAATTTAACAATATTCAGTTTTTGAATTTTGTGCTGCTTTTTAAATTCTTTAATTTCAGTACCAATCAGGCCCTTGTTGAAAAGTAATTA
The DNA here is from genome assembly GCA_021461705.1 of Cryptotis parvus. NCBI lineage: Eukaryota > Metazoa > Chordata > Mammalia > Eulipotyphla > Soricidae > Cryptotis > Cryptotis parvus. Next base: position 44,970 of record JAJIBD010002962.1, read on the forward strand.
ACTTAATTTTTTATTCATCCCATAATTTACAAAGGGAAAATGGCTAGAAAATGCAAATTAGTTATCAGTTGCATGTATTAAATTGAATGCCTCTAAAGTTATTTACACATGATTTTTAATTCTGAAGTTTTAAAACTATATGCATTTTAAAAATCAACCAACATTTGTTTCTGTGATTGACCTAATTTTATTGCAATATATTTCCATCTTGTAAGACAAGCATTTTAAGCTCTAGCTAAGCCGGAATGAAGAGAGAAAGTTACAAAAGAGAACCTGGCTTCTAGAGACGCAACCTCAGTGGATAATGGAGAGTACATATTTAAAGATGAAGAGACAGTACAAAGTAATTGTAGATCAGAATTACAGGTGAGCAATGTCTGATTTGGCAAGGTCCCAGGTGGGATCTATATATCACCCTCCACAATTTGCAAAGTTTCAATATTGAAAGCCAGTGGAAAGCTATTTAGACATCCGATGTGCTTTACAGCACCCAGTACATGCAGCCATTAGCCGAATTCCTTATACTGTTATTGCTATTCTTAGCACTCTCAGTTTCATCAGAAACCAAGAATTCTAGCCTGGCTTTTCTCATGCCTGAACTTTGCTTAGAAGCATGCTGGTTCTCAAGGTTTTGTCTTTCCTAAAGCAATTAGAGACCTTCCCTTGCACCCCCCCCCCCCATCCATCCTGCCCAACACAACCATCAAAACAGCTTTTTTTTTTCTTGCTTTTTTTGGGTCACTCCCAGCAATGCTCAGGGGTTTCTCCTGGCTATGCACTCAGAAATTACTCCTGGCGGTGCTCGGGGGACCATATGGGATGCCAGGGATTGAACCCAGGCCAGCATGGGCCAGCCACATGCAAGGCAAATGCCCTACCGCTGGGCTATAGCTCCGGCCCCAAAACAGCTTTTTTTTTTTATTTAAAGTTATTTGAAAGAGAGAATTTTCTATGTATAAATGCACATAAGATAAGCAACAACTTGAGGGGGTCATTAAAGTATAGCACAGTTTATCCTTTTTGGAATACACACAGAGCAAATCACTTTGATTGTCACAGTGATAAATTTTGAAGATCAAAGCATATTTAAAGTTCACAAGTAAAACATAGACGTTTGTAAACATATGTACAAATATAAAACCTTTATGAATATAGAATATTTGATAAAGGAAATGTCAGGCATATGAAATATAGCCTAAATGGCTTGGGAAAAAACACAGTATATAAATATGAACAAGAAAGTTGGTTTTTATGTCTAGATACAACATATATGATTATAATGATGTGTTACAACAGAATTGTAGGTGTTCCCTGTTGGATTACACCCTCCCTGCTAGCCCGCATTGCTAATGGGGGGGTTATTTTTTTTCCTTCCTATATAAAACTTTTGCATATAAAACAGCTTTTTCTTAAGAGATCAAAATAATAACAGGAAAAGCAGATTTACCCCACTCTATTAGCACACTCTAAGAGGAAGGTTAGCTGGAGAGAGGGAGAGAGGGAGAGAGAGAGCGCAGGAGCGAGGCTCTTCACTGACTCCAGAGAAAGTTCTCTCTGCAGACAGGCAGGAAGCAGAGGAGTGTAAATGCTCCCAGAGTGAGTCTCTGACTGCAGGAGCCAAAAATAAACTGGTTCTTGGCTGAAAGACATAAGTGCAATTGTGAAATTGATATCCCTCCTTGGCCGAGACCCAGACAATATGTTGCCTTTCGGGGACTGATCAATGTGATTGATGTGATCTGTGAAATCCAGGCGGGGCAGCTCCCCTTTAATCAAACCCACCGTCCTCGACACAGAGGCAGCTGAGGACTAACAAGTTCTTGAAGCTTTCAGTCTCCAGGTCTCCTCAGAATTCTGATCGCCGGAAGGAAGGAGAAAAAGGTGCAAAGTTGTCATTCAAAAGGCTCCACCTAGGTAAAGAAAAGGAGCAGAGAAAAGAGAAAGAGAACCCTTGACTGAAGGGAGAGCCTGTAGCACCCACCTCCAGAGTTTTTCAAAGTTCAGGCTTCCATCTTCACGTCAAAGCAAACTAACCTGCAGCTCCGAGTAGTTGGTTTTTTCCTTCTACACTTAACAATTTTTCTCTTTCTTGTAATTGTAATGGCTCATGATTTAGAGTCTGCAATCCTTTTTTTTTTTTTTTTTGCTTTTTGGGTCACACCGGCAATGCTCAGGGGTTACTCCTGGCTCTGCACTCAGGAATTACTCCTGGCGGTGCTTGGGGACCATATGGGATGCCGGGGATCAAACATGGGCGGCATAGGCCGGCCGCGTGCAAGGCAAATGCCCTACCCGCTGGGCTATCGCTCCGCCCCAAGTCTGCAATCCTTTTATAAAATTTTTTACATCTCTTTTTAGTTTTCATGTCTGCAGCCTGTATTTCAGTGTTGTCATCTGTCCCACAAAATAATGGAAATATAAGGGAGGAAAATAACCTGAGATCTTCTGGGAGGCGAGGGGCTGCATCAGGCTTACACTGTGGCTATGGGAGTGATGGAACACACCAGTTCCCTCCCCTCTTATAATCATTTATTTATCACTTGTCAAACTCTTTTCAACTGCTATATGGGGAAGGAACAGGGAGATCAAACTGGAATTTTGAGATTTCCAATGGGGGAAAACGTGTCTTAAGTGATAAAGAAAACATTTTGCAAAGTATGTTAAAATGAACATGTATTATGTATTAGAATGCACACATAGAACATGTGCTTTAAAGGCACTGCTTGGTTCTCTATGACAATCCTAATTAAGGAACAAGATTGATTTTGCTGAAAAGGTGCACACCAAGGCAGAGTCTACTTTTTTTCAGGGTTTCCTTGAGTGCATAAAAGGCTACTAAGCTGGTTCGCCTCACCATGCCATCTTGCATTTTGTTGTCCTATTTGCACATCATATTCTGGTGCCAGATTGTCAGCTAATTGTGTCACATGTAATCAGTTTACAAAGCCCAGTCATTCTTGCCTGGAGAAAGATCCCTGTTTCACAGCTATTCCAAAGGGGGTGGGGAGGGAACAAGACCTTTTTCATTAAAGAAATCTGCAGTGAGGATAGTTATTTCACTCCACAAGACTTGCACATTCTGTCGCAAGGCTGCTGCTGCCTGCTGGAGTCACGACGTTGGTTAAGGGGTTATTCCTTACACAGCAATACAGGGTGCCTGTAGTTTCAAGAGTTGCTGTAGTTCATCTATATGTTTGCAGGTATTTGCACACTGCTGCTTGGGAAATCTCTAGCACGTAAAACTGTGAAGCAAAAAACAAAACAAAACAGAAACCAATGAGCTTATTCCAAAATACTTCTGGGGCCTTCCTCTCTCTAAACAGTTATCTTTGTCTTTTCCTGTAAAGACTGAAACTGTAGCAAAATTACAGCATAAATTGAATTCCCCCTTTTAAGAGAGATGAAGTATGGCAAAGACACACACCCCAAAAGAAAAGCAATAGTCCAACAGGGCGGGTGTTTGCCTTGCACGCGCTGACCCGGGTTCATTCCCGTCATACTATATGGTCCCTTAAGCACAGCCAGGAGTAACTCCTGAGTGCAGTGCCAGGAGTAACCCCTGAGCATTGCTGGATATGACCCAAAAAGACCACAAATAAAATAAAATAAAATAAAACAGAAATCACAAAGTGATGTTGACAAAGTCCTAGGAGCGCGCCAGCAGGAAGCTCTCCATCAGGAAGCTCCGGGTATATAATTTGACTTTAAAATTAGTCTCAGATTTGCAAGTATTTGCTCATTTGGAGACAGAGCTAGCGGAGAGATATGGCAGTAAAGAGCTGCTGCTTGGATAAGACATTTGTTAAGAGTAAATGAGTTCCGTTGGCACCCTCCTTCCTAGTCCTCTTAGAAGACTTTACTGTTATTTGTGCCTTATTCATGTAATAATTATAATTTAATGGCTGACTCTATCTGAAAATCCTTCTGGGAAGGAAGAACCAATACACAAGTAGAAACTGGATAAAACATGACAGTATTACAACAAAGTGACACAGCTCATGGCAATATGAATAGTAAAGACACCAAGAGCTCAGGATATAAGACTCTGCTCTTTTCAGATAGTTCTTGGTTGTTCTGACTTGGAAAGTGGAAAAGGCTTTGGACTCTTGGTTCTTGGCAGACTTCAAAATAGATTCTCTTGGAATATTTCTATAAAAATGGTGGTTAAGAACTTTAAATCCCAATCAACTTTGGATTTTGATCAGAACTGAAGTATTACATGCCAAGATCATCAGGTACCCACACTAATGTTTTCCTGTTCCTCCAATGACCATTATTGGCCATAAGGTACAAATACTTTCAAGGTGAGCCCTTAGAAAATTCGTTTACAGGGCCAGGAGAGGTAGCTTAAATGTCGAACACATGTCTAGCATTTGTGAGGCTTTGGGTTCAATGCCCAGCATTGCACAGAATGGTGTGCCCACGCCCTAGTACCACCAGATGTGACTCCAATGGTCCCTGAGCATATAGCAGGGTTGGGCATCAGGTGTGATTCTGGTGGCCCTTTGTTACCACCAACTGAGCATCCCTCTCAGGCTGAGCTTGTCAGGAGTGACCCAGGCCCGCCTGACACCTCTATATAAGAAAAAAGAAAACAGCCACAAGTATACATAAGATAAATTGTCAAACGTGTATCAATTGGATAAAGACAGTTTGATTTTTATTGATAGGATTAGTTTAATATTTCTGTCTTATAAGATGCAAACATTGTGGTCAATTAAGACCTACTTTCTCCCTATACTCTTTAAAGCAGTAAAGGAGAGACAAGTACTATACACGGAGTTTTGTGTGCTTGTGTATCTGTTTTGAGGAGTCTTAAGTAACTCTTAATTTCATGGGCTTTAGTGTTAGTTGGTAGACTTTTTTAGGCCTGATAGATTTTTTTGCTTTACATTTCTGAACTCTTTGTTAAGAAAAAAGGAGAAAAACAAAGATTATCTGAAGTAGTGGTTCATAATTGAATCCAGTTTGTGGCTGGAGATATTAAGTAGAAAGGTATTGAAGTCACACAAATTATACATGATAGCAATTACACTTTAGTTCCTCTAGATGAAGCACACAGAGAACAATAAAACTTACAATCCATACATTTCAAAATCAATTATTTTTGCTTTGTTAATCACAATATTTTCATACATATGTTAAACAGGTGTTTCGCTCTGAGCCCTGTAGGCAGTGTTTGATGTCTATGGACTGGAAGAGACTTATTAAGGTTGTTCAAGGAACCTCTGTCCTTGAACTAAGAATCTGTTCTTCAGAAAGTGACACTTGTCCCTTCCTGGCATTTTCCTTCTGAAATGCAACACATTATAAATGGACAAAGAAATCTGGTTTTAAAGGAAGCTGAAATTTGAAATAAATGACAGTAATTGGATATGACTTGGAGTAGAATAATTTTTTATTTACAGTGATCAATTCTACTGTTTGTTTAAATTTCAGGACATTTTAACAGATAGCCACAAAGTTAGAGATGAAGGCAACCAGCTTCAGGAGTCAGAAAATTTTGTGTTTTCTTCAGCCCTTTATTCCTTCATTTTAAAAAATTAGATAGTGTCTTGGCTGTTGTCTATGTACTGTGTTAATATTTAAAAGGTCTTGGGGCGGGAGTAATACCCCAGCGGATAGGGCGTTTGCCTTGCACGCGGCCTGCCTCTGCCGGCCCTGCTTCTATCTCCAGCATCCCATATGGTCCCCTCAGCACCGCTAGGAGTAATTCCTGAGTGCAGAGCCAGGAGTAACCCCTGAGCATCGTAGGGTGTGACCCAAAAAGCTAAATAAATAAATAAATAAATAAATAAATAAATAAATAAATAAATAAATAAAAGGTCTTCTTTTGGCCCCTCCCAGTCAGAAAGAAGTGAGTCAATTCAGCGAACACACAGCTACACTATAGAAGCCTCACTGCATTTGCCTGTCTGTGCTTCACACATGCAGCTGGAGCAGGATAAAGCTGTGTTTTTCAGTGAGTTTGGATGAGCAAATGAGGCCTCCCAAAAATGGGCTTCTATCAAAATAGGGTAAGAGGGGTAGTATAGGGTTGAAAGTGCTTGCCTTGCATGCAACCACCCCTGGCTCAATTCCTAACAGGCATATGATTCTCCAAACACATCTCTGGTGTTGATTTAGATACAATTTAGATTTTTTAAGCTGTAGGAGGTAGACCATTATTTCATTCTGCAATGCAATTATCTTAAAAAACTGAATTCTGAGCCCACTGGTAGCTATATGAAATATCAAAATCAATTAGCTGTCATCTTTGTTTTCAACAACAAATATTTGAAATATGTTCCATGCAGAGTATAGTATTAACTAGAACTCTGATATTGGTGTGGGCTGACAGGACAGCTCGCTCTAGGTGATGTGGCTAGTTTTTACAATTTGGACTAGGTCCACTGATATCATACTTGATTTTTCAAAAGAAAGGTATAACTCAAGGATTTAGAAGCATAACTGGTAATAAACATTTAGTAAAACTAGATAACCTTGTAGACTTCCTAGAAAAGTAAATATGTACTAATGCAGAGATTTGGGGCTTGTTTTGCTCTTTAACTACTGCAGTCTGGGGAATAAGAACCATAATGGCAAGGATGGATGAGACTCAGTGGGTGAGGGCGGGTCTTTCATCTCAGGAGCTGTTCACTAGGTGCTTTACCATACAGATATAGGATAAGCTTCAGTTTCAGAAGTTTATCATGTAAACACATCTGCGACCCTTGAGTGTCAATGGTAGCTATCCTGACATTCCAAGACCCGTTCATGTATGCTTGTTGCAAATGCTCCCTTCGTGCAAATCCATTAAACAGAATCTGAGCAGAGCCAAGCCCATACATTCTAAGGAGGGAGGTGCTTTCTCTGGGGTTCAGACATCAGCTGAGATTCAGTCATTGTATGCACTGTCCACTGCCAAATTCCTGTGTGTCCTTCACATGACGCCCATATTGACTATTTCAAAAACTCTTTGTATGAGCTATTATTTTCAAATTGTTTCCCAACTTATACCACAATTGAAAATTGGACAGCTTTTCAATTGCCTGCACATTCCAATTGATTACCAATACAGGTTTTCAAAATTAAGAATATCAGTCTATTCTTTTCCCTGGCATTGTGTTGAACTCCATGTGGCTTTCATTTAAATATTGCAGTTCAGTTTGTGCCTGACTGTGTGCTTAGACAACATCCTGGGCAATCAATTAGATTTATTATCTCTTCTTTAGACTCTAAGCCTTGTGGCACTGTGTGATGGGGATGTTGGGGATGGGGGAGAGGCAGAGAGGGGAACAACACAACCTCCAGACATAACATTGCCTTGACTTCCAAGGTCCCTTAGGATTAGGATCCGAGCTCAATTTCTGCTGCATCAGACAGTCTCAAGGTTTGTGATGTATATGTTTAGGACGAGGCTCTTGCAATGATCAAATGATGGATATGTGTTTTTTGAATAAATAAATGCATTTGAACACTGCTAGGTTATCAGATCAAATTGATAAATATTTATTGAGTGATTACTATGTAAAAGGCAGTAGTCTGGACTCAAGAGAAAGGGACCAAGAGTATATTTTGATCCTTTCCTCAAATTCTCAGAAAACTCAAAAAATGAAAGACATTGACAGAAAAAAACCCCAACATGATTTCATTTTATGCATTTCTGGATTGTTTAAAAATCATTTTGTTGTGCCCTGCATGGTCCTGGGGTCATTAGGAGGGGTCATCTTTTTCAGGGGGACAGTTGAAGAAGGGGAGGTTAAAAATGTCTCCCAGAGTCACACAGGATGGTCACTGAACAGCCGAGAATCTCTCAGTAGCCACCAGATCCTGGCTTTGGGTTCGAGCTATCTACAACAGTACTTAGTGCATGTGTGTTGGCACTAGGGTAAAGATATGTCCTCTGAGGCTGTGCTTTGGTTGCTCTATTCTTTAGCTTACATTGTTGACACGTTAATTGATGTCACCTGCTGGCATTTCAATCAGCATAATACAGACGCTTTTTCTATCCATACAGGGTGCTCTCAGGAAAGGAATCTAACTCCCTCTTTCATGCAACTTTTGTCTTTTTAATGAGGTTTTTATCTCCAACATTTTCTGATAGATATTTTTAAACAGAGAAAAAGAATTCTATAGTATATACCTGTATTCCCACCACCTCAATAATCCCTTGGATATTGCCATACTTGCTCTGTGATATTACCCATTCTTCTTATTGATTAACTTTACTGATTTTTTTCTAAATACAATTTTTATCATTTGTCTTTATTAATTCCTCCTTCCTGCTTATTATATTTTATGGTGTGTTGGATTACAGTTATAAGCATTTCAGGTTTAACATTGGGCTTGTCATTTCCCCTCCTGCAGGGAGCTTAGGTTGTTTGAATGCACCCATTCCAGTGATAACGAGGGTGCAATCCCTACTTTTTGGCCACAGTCCTCTAAAGCACCTACCTCTTGCTCAGGTGTCTGTCTCCTCCCCAGGCGCAGTAACTTGTTGTTAGCCTTCTGATGGCCTTGGGTTTTGTATCGTAAGTGAAATGCTGCTTTTCTCCTTTCTTTATACCCTTTGCATATTCTTATGTTAGAGCAATGTCCTTTTTGTACAGACACAAGAAGATAGTTAAGAGTATGCATTTATAATCTGAGAGTCAATTATAATTTGGAGAGTCAAAACTCTGCAATTATAATCTGGAGAGTCAAAACTCTGAAATGTTTACTCCTGGCCATTTGTCATATTTTCTTTTTCTTTTTTTAAAATTTTTTTTAATTTTTATTTTTAAGTATTTTATTATAACACCGTGAGATACTTTAATTTTTTTTTTTAAATTAAAGACCAGACCATCATAGCCGGTTCGCGGCCGCTAGCGGCTGCTCGGTTCATCAATAAATTTTTTTATTTAGAGGTGACTACAACAGTATGCCACCCACACGGCAAGCCTGGCAAGCTGCTCGTGTAGTAATGATATGCCAATTACCAGTAACATTTATATTTGGTCATTCCCGTGACATAATATAATTGTTTGAGGCTCTTTATGTTCCTGGAGCAAGCGGATGCCTTTGGGTTCTACTAGCATGAGACAGGGCATATGGAGATATTACTGGTGCCTGCTCTAGCAAATAGATGATTAACGGGAAGATAGTGATAGTGATAGTGACCCTGAGATACACAATCACAAAGATACACAATTAAAAAGTTCATACCTGGGTTTTGGTCATACAGTGTTCCAGCACCCATCCCTCCACCAGTGCCCATCTCCCATTACCAACTACCCGGTTCCCTCCTCCCTCCCCAGCCCGCCTCCATGGCAGGTTCCCCATTTCTTTCCCTTTCTCTCTCTCTCTCTACCTTCCTTCCTCCAGACTATGGACTACAGAACATACATTAAAGGGTTGTCATGTGTATCCTTTTGCCTGTATTTAATGCTCAGTTCTAGGTTGGCACTAGTACTCTCGACAATTGTCAGCACACTGTTCCATTCTCTGTCCTACCCAGCCTCTGACTCCCACACGTTTGGCGACAATTTCCACCTTTGACAAGACCTCTTGATACAAGGTCATGTTTCACTTGACCTTGGATATTGGCATCACAATATGCACATATATATCTATGCCATGCAAATAAATGCAGTCATTCATTCGTCATATTTTCTGACTTAAACCTCAGTTGTGCTTAGATTGACTTTACTCCCTTTCACCCCCAAAAGAAGGTACCATCAGGGAACTTGGATGGAACTAGGGCATACTGTGAGTAATCTACCCTGGACTGACCATGGAACAGGCTATGTGTCATAAGAAGTGTTATAAGTTAAGAGCATAGTCATGGAACAGACTCTGTAATGACCCAAAGATAAGCAATTGATTTCAGACCTTGTTCGGGTTAGGAAAAACTAACCTGACCTGAGAATTGTAGTCTGGAATATATAGCAAGATGTCCCCAGATAAAGCGACCCTTTAGCATGAGTCCAGAGAGACCATTTTATGCTTATCCAGGGCATAAATAAAAGGCTGTGTACTTCTTCTGTGTTTTGACAAAATGACTAGAAATATTAAGAAGTAAATGTAATCTGATTGCTTACCAGCTAAGGAAAGGAAAAGTGCAATATCTCACCTTTGTCTTGGGAAGGCCTACAGCCCTGGACAAGATTCCATCCTGGGGAAGGTTACCCCCCAAGTAGATTGTTCCCAGAAAGCAAGGGTTTTTTGCACCTGCTAATTTTTTAGGAACAAAGTTCTATCACCAGCGAACAAAGGAATGGGACCACAGGATTGTTGGTAATCAGAGGATGTTTAGTGTCAACTTGAACTAAACACTAAACATCCTCTGATTACCAACAATCCTGTGGTCCCATTCCTTTGTTCGCTGGTCTAGGGGGACATTCCTTGGCCCCTGAATATACCAGGGGACCCTGCCAAACCCCAAAATCTGTTGGGGATCCCACAGAACCCCAACAATGGTGATTTATTTTCAGAAGATCTGTCATTAAATTAATTTTTAAATGAATTTTAACATAAACAATATTTAACGCTAAGGGTGTTCCTGAAAAATAGCTTAGTCACATCATTATATAGTGTTCTTATTGTCACTGATCTTCCGGAAAAATGCAAACTGAATTTTGACATCTGCTATGGTAAAGATCACTCTTATTTCATGAAGGAAGGCAGCTAGAAATAGGGTGAAAGCTTGCAGGTCTGATGGCACAGTGATGAGTGAGCCAAGGAAAGAAGAATTTCGTGAGATTTCAGGAAGGTACCTATTGAGTCCAATTTTAATGACAACCTTTTTTAATCACTTTAAAGTAGTGCTATAAAATACACCTACTTATCCATTTAGTATAACTGAGAGTGAGTTGTCTAAGCATATGAAACAGCAACCATATATGAAGAATCTTCTTGTTAGGGAGATCATTTGATTCCTAGTTCTGCAAATCCTGGTTGGAATTTGTAGCGCATGCAGCCAAACATATAGGAAGGAAGCATCTATTAATGACCAGTTACCCTGTTTTCCATGAGGGCCTGTCTCCTAGGAGACCTGGCTTTGCTGACTGTATTTTGGCAATCATCCCCATGTAAAGATAACACTCCATCAAAATGCTCGCAGGAAGGCACCCTGTTCCCAGAACTTCTCTCACTGAATGTTTTCTCTGCAACACACGGTCTGATCTCCTTTGTCAAAGAAGTTCCAAACTTTCTTTTGCTGCTTTTGTAGTCACTTCATGCTCAGACCTAGGGCCTGATTTTCTCACAGATACCCTTTTTCCAGTTTTTCCTGTTCTATTTTCCTCCGCAGTCCAGCTTCCAAGGCTCTTAATGTTATCTGATTCCTCTGTATTTAAAATGGCAAAGATGACTCCATGCCGGGGAAACAGGCTCTGTCCTCTCTGAGTCTCCTGATCTCCTTTTATAGTCTTGATTTTCACGTAATGCTTCCTTCTAATCCAACTGTTTTCCTGCCCTACATATATCTATTAAATATACTTTCACCATATTAAACTCACTCTTATCCTCTCCTTTTCCTCTTCAAATCCTATTCATTTTCCCAGCTTCAGCTCAAATCCTACCTCCTCTGTCAAAGCTTTCTGGTGTTCCACCACCTGATCTTCTCTTTCCCTCGCTCAAATCCTAGTTCTTAGCGGGGGCATTATCTTCATCTCCCATTACATCTGCTCACCTATAATGTGCCCCAGCTACCACGGGCTAATCAAACATTCTCCAAATAGACTTTATCTTTGCTCAGACTGATCGTGCCATCTGAAACCCTCCCATCCTTGTCGCCTATGGAAAATACTGATCATCACTCAAGAGCCAGCTCAAAGATTTCTTAATTTAAGTCTTTCTTCATTCCTAAATTCCAATTACTTGCTCTTCCCAGGCAGTTTGACCAATTCACTACATGGTCTGGCCTGACTTTCACAAGTTCTCTCTATTTACATGATATTTCCTTACAGGCTCTTACAAGTACTAAGACCCAGTGGGCCAGGCATTATGCCCTTAGTTCACCATTGCACAAATCACAGCTCTCTTTGTGGAAAGAAATTGTACTGATCATTTCATCTAAAGCTGCACTTTGTAAAACAGATAACAAGTTTGCAGACAGATGGTGACTTGTACAAAGTCACAGAATTCAGTGCCGCAGGAAAGTCCAACTCTGAATAATCACTCTCAAGAACAGATCAAAGTTCTATATCATACAAACTAAGAATTAGGTAAAGACAAGAGACATATTTACTAATTAAAGTTCCATTTCTTGAGAAAAAAAATCCTGTGAGCATTAGGTTGCACTGTATATTTTATAATGTTTCTATCATGCAACAGATGGTGAATTCTATTTGGAGAGATGATTATAGAAAATTTCAAATGTAACCAATTAAATCTTCAACTAATTTAAACTTTAAAAGATGAACAACAAAATTGAGCCGTGCAAGATGATCTTAATCAAATCATATTTGCAGAATTATTTTAATTCTGTACATTTCCCTTTTATATACATAAAGTGGTTATATCATATCTTTTTTTAATTAATGTAAATAACATTACCCATGCTTGTTTGAAGGAGAACAAATAATCTCATTTATGCCCTAATTCTTAGGCTTTATTTCATCTATTTTACAGGAGAGAGTATAGCGGCAGTGCAGAAATACTTTCCAACGACTTTACCTACACTGATAAAAAACTCCAAGGTATTGGAGTCCCAACTTTTTCCTTGAGAATGCAGACACTAACCCAGAAGCTAAAGCTGGTGTTAAGCCACCTCTGACTCTCTTTCTTGAATATTGTTTTAACTTTGTATCATCAGGTGTCTAGAACCACTTTTTGACATCTAGAAGAATTGCTGGGGCATTGCCTCTCTGCACCTGAGCGGAGTGCAATGCCCAGCACCGCATGGCTTTCTGAGCAGGGCTGGGTGGGTTCCTGGAGACCCTGAGTCCTGCTAGCATGCCCTGGTGGTCCCTATAAGATGAGGGTCCTGCGCAGCACTGTGTCTTGAGGTCCTAGCACTGAACTGCCAGCCCACTTGGCCATGCATCACAGAAAGTGACCTGGACACCCTGCATGGAGTGGGGGAAAGAGCCTTTAAGGATTTTAGTAAAATTCCCATCAGAGGGTTTTGATCCTTTTACTTACAGGGAAAACAAACTTCCTTCTCTTGCCTGGGAAGTTACCCCAGGGCTGGCAAGGAACCCTAAAATGTCACCCCTTGCTGGAATGAATTGTTGCTAACAAAGTTGTATTTTTGTGATTTTTTTTTTTGTGGCTTGTTTGTTTGACTTTCTGTGATCTCCTCAGCAATCTGTTTTGTCTGCTGCTGCTGACAGTATCCGAGGAAAGCTGGCTTAGTTAGATTGATTGGACTCTCCAACTCAGCCACTTGCTTGCTGAATGGCCCCCTCTCCCTCTCCTCCTCCTCCTGCTTCTCTTTTTCCCCTTAATGATGTTGCATTTGTCCTGCAGATGATGGAAAGCGCACGACAGAGGATGAACGGCTGGGCTCCCTTCGCTCCTCTCTTGGCAAGCACTCCCTCTTCACACCAGCCCTCCTCGGCACCATTAATATTATATATAGATACCCTTGTCACCGATTTACATTCGGGATCCGAAATCAGGACAGGAGGGTGAAGTGTGTGTGGGGAGGGGGTGGAGGAAAGGCAGCTGATTTATAGTGGGGAATGTTAGCGAATAAAAAGGAGGTGATCAAATTTATATTAATGTCTTGACCTATATTCCTAAAACTGCTTTTTCCTCATTGCAGGCCTTAGTACTTTGCTGCCTGAAGCCAGCAAGGAATAAAAAGAAAGAAAAAAAGAGAAAGAAATGAAAGAAAATGAAATACACTGCTGTCTTGTTATTTGCCCTCCTTACAAGTTGTAAAATTGTTCAAATCACACTGATGTGTGAGTTTAGGAGGAGAGTTTTGTGAGATTGCTGTGTCTGTCTGTCTTGTATAGGAGCAGGAGGTAGGTTCAGACAACTGAGAGTTCATTTGCAATAATCTGACCCCGAGTGGGCTGTTGTCTGCTCACCCAATCTGTTCTGACATAGCACAGCAATTTTTGAGTTCAGTTGACTAAGAGCATTTCATTATTCGTGGGTCCTACTTGGAAGGTTTAGAGGAAGATTTATGAAGACAGAGATAACATTTGCATGATCCTCCAAATTTCAGGCATATTTTCTCTAAATGGTCACCAATTTCTCAAACAAAATGAGCAGTAATTTTCCCTTCACTTATATGAAGCAAAGTCTCTGTATTATTCACTCTGTAGAATTTTCACTCACACCGAAGCACCATGTTTCCATTTTTTAAATAAATTCAGACCATCCCCGAATGCATGTGTTTGGGTGCTGTGTGGAGGATGTCTCCCCCTGCAATGCTCTCTCACACACAACAAAATCCCTCCCCCACTTTATTTAAGCACCATGGTTTATAAATTTGCTCATTATGTTTGCAACAAGCATTTCTGAAGTCCTTGAGTATTAGTCATTCCAACTGTAGCGGGGTGCTAAGTGAAAAACAAGACAGAACAAAAATGAGACTATGTTTTTCAAAATAGTCTGACATATCACAGTGGATATTTTTTAAAAAATGTTTTATATTTATTCTCTTTCCAAAGATCTTTTCTACAGAACCGGAGTTGCGTATTCTACCACACATGTGCAAATAGAAACATTGGCATGGCTGAAAGGTTTACACTGAGTGGAGAGTGGAGAATGATGAGGCAATATTAAGAGTTTCATTATTTATGGATCAATGTAACATTTACATTCAGAAATGCTTGCTCCAGGCTTAAGAAAGTTATACTTGTAGTTTTCACTGCTGTCATGAATTGAAGCTGTGTAGTCAACAGATCTTTGTGGGTGCTGACCGAAACTTGATTTTAGTAGCAGGCTCTTCTCCACTCTATTTATAGTGTGACTGCCTTAACATCCCTTTGTGTCCCATCTTGTAAATTAGACAAAGGGCATATTTTCAGCATGTATTAGCTATACATTGAAAGCGACATTTCTCTGAGTCCTTTCTATTTTTATGTTTATGTATGATTCATAAAAGTTGTAGATCAAGGTAATCTTTCCTAGGCTGGAAGGATCATTCATTACTGTCTAAAAATTGCTGCATAGACTATTTACTTCTAAGCTCCACTGTAATTACTCTGCCCAGAAAATCTAGGCCTAACTTCTGTCCATACTCATGCAGGAGATGGTGTCTGTGACTTAAGTATGGGCTCTGGTGCTTCCTAGAAATAACTAGTCTATCATTTCTTTACAGCGAGGACTGGTACTCTCACAGGAATATAAGATCCAAGTTAGTTGAATCTAGAAGAAAAAGGGACACCAGATGTTTATAGGATCACTTTCCTTTCCCTTTATTTGCAATTGGCATCAGAGACTGGAAATGATGAGATTTCTTTGCTTTACCCAGGCACAGAATCAAAGGCTTTCTGTAAATCAATGAACGTGAGACAGAGTGGCATCTTGTACTCCCTACAAACCTCAATGAGCTTGTACTGTGTGGATATGGTCGATGTGCTATCCTTCCCGGAAACCTGCTTGCTCGCATGGTTCCTTCTCTAGTTTTTCCCCGGGCAAAGTTAACGGAAGTGCCTATGTCGTGAATGTCTCTCTTGAACAGTAGAACTTCCTGCTGGTTTTCCATTGGGAGGGCACCTACTTCATATGATGAGTACCGACGGCAGATTCTTCAGGTGTTCGGGTCTGACTTTGTCTGGCCTGGTGCTGTTCCCTTCTTTACCAACGAGATGGCATGTCAGATTTCAGAAGGGAAACGTTGGGAATGACGTATCCACCTTTGGAATTTGGTATGTGGGCAGGTGGATGTGGCTATCAAAGAGATTTGAGTAAAGTGCCTAGTCAAAAGGGTCAAACCCAAAACAGCCCCACACCCACCACCACCCCACACCCCCAAACACCCACCGTTCCCCAACATACGCCTCAGACCTGGGCCCACAGATAGCTATTGGTCCCCAAGAGATCGAAAAATCTTAAAACGCCCAAAAAGCGAACCGCTGGCTAAGCCGTTGCTGGATCCCACGGGATGTCAAAAGATCACGTGGCCGCCCACCACAAGATGGTCAGACTCCTGAAGACCCTGAAGAACGGTTTGGGCTCTTCATATTCCTGAATCAACCAGATGCCATTGGGCTACACTGGCACGTGATAGGGTCCAATGGAAATGTCACTGGCGCCCTGAGCAAATTGATGAATAACGGGATCAAGAGATCAGTGAAGTGACTCCAGGCAAGAAGGTTCTGAGTTTGCATTCTAGAGTTAGATGTTTATCAGAAGCACTGCTTTTTGAAAAATAAGTGAAAAACAATTTTTCCACAAACAAATTAAATTCAAGACTAATTTTATGTTTTCTGAAAAATGGTTATTGAAGGTTCTATAACTCTTTCACGGAGACCTTTGCTAAGGTGCTGAAGCCATACTTCCCGTGCGGCCCAGACTCCACCCCTCTGAATGTGGGCTCAGGGGGATTAGGGACATTATTGCAGCAGTCTTTTTTAAATCTGGCTCAGGTATGCTGATCCGGAGACTCACAGACATGGGGCACAGCTGCTACTGGCTCCCTGTGCCCAGCCGCTCTCGAGGCATCCGGGAGGGATGGCGTGTTCTAGCCCTGGCCCGCCACCCCAGCAGAGCCTCGCAACTAGCCAGACAACCCCACCACTCCATGAGGGCCTCCATTTTCCATATCCGGACTTCTCCTCGTCAGAACTCCACCCAGCAGACCAGCCTATCACAGCCCGGCTCATAGAGATCCACCCTGCAGCAGTCTTTTTTTTAAATTTGGCCCGGGTATGCTGATCCAGAGACCCACAGATATGGGGAAGAGCTGCTACTGGCTCTCCCTGTGCCCTGCCGCTCTCGGAGGTGCCTTGGAGGGATGTAGTGTTCTAGCCCTGGCCCGACACCTCAGCAGAGCCTCGCAACAAGCCAGACGACCCCCCACCCCATGAGGGCCTCCATTTTCCATATCCGGACTTCCCCCTCGTCAGAACTCCACCCAGCAGAACAGCCTATCACAGCCCGCCTCGCGCAGCAGAATTTTGGCCATGTGGTTCATCAATAAATGCTTGATTTAGAGATGACTACAAGAATATGCTACCCACACAGCAGAGCCTGGCAAGCTACCCGTGTCATATTTGTTATGCCAAATACCAGTAACCATTATAGAACTCATTCCTATAACCTGATGGAATGGTTTGAGGCTCTTTATGTTCCTGGAGCAAGCAGGTGCCCTTGGCTCTACTTGCATGAGACAGGACATATGGAGATGTTACTGGTGCCCACTCGAGCAAATCGATGATGAGCGGGAAGACAGTGATACAGTAATACAATGATATAATACTGTATGCGTGATAGCAACAAGCCTCTCTCCCAGAGTAATGGAAAAGGCTTAAATAATTACAAAATTAGTGGTATCATAGCAATTCATGATTCAAATCATGAATCATAGCAATTCATGATTATGCTAGCAGGACATAGTATAGATAGAATTTTAAAGCATCGTTCAACTGTTAAATATTACTTTTGATATGGAGAGGAGTCTCCATTCTCCAGTTAGAAAACTTCTAAAATCAAGGGTTTGGGATTGTAATGTGTTTCCCAGAAATCTTGTAATCATCTAAAAATCCAGTATTTATTGATGAACCACGCGGCCGCAAGCATACAAGAGTATGCTACCCGCACGGCAGAGCCTGGCAAGCTACCCATGCCGTATTTGATATGCCAAATACCGGAACAATTAGAGACCTCATTCCCATGACCTGATGGAATGGTTTGAGGCTTTATGTTCCTGGAGAAAGCAGGTTCCCTTTGGGCTCTACTTGCATGAGACAGGTCATATGGAGATGTTACTGGTGCCCGCTCGAGCGAATCGAAGATGAAAGGGAAGACAGTGATACAGTGAAGGTTCTATACCTAATACAGCCAACAGGCTAAGTACTTTCTAGAAATGATACCAGATGTCCCTAGCCAGAAAGCGGTGGGGGTGGAGGGCAATAAAGGAGAATGTAAGATACCACCCTGACTCCCCAGAGGGGACTCCTTGCATAGTTCCTGTGCTGGGGATCAAACCCAGGTTCTCCAGATGCAGAGCGTTTTCTCTATCCCTGAGTCGACCCAACACCTGAGAGCCTGATTTTACCTAACCTGACTTATCCATCTCCAAGGTTGCTGTTGAGGCCCTCCAGGTTCTACAAATCCTATACTCTCTCCGTCCTTTGTGCTCAGGGATTTCCTCCGGGAAAGCCTCTAGGAGTTCCGAGACCTTCAGGTTGGAAGACATGAGGACAAGAAACTGGTTCCCCCAGACGCCTACGCAGCTCGACCTGGTCCCTTTCTATTCTGCGTTGCAGAGTTCATTCTAGGTCTGGGTCTTGCTTCAGTAACCCCTCCACCCAAACAGCCTTGCCCCTGGCAGGGAAGCCTATAAAGGTAGCCCCTTGGGAGAGCTCAGACCCTCAGAATGAGCTCTCCCAAGGCTGGGGGAGAGACAGCTTTTGGACAGAATTTAAGCTGTTAATTTTTCAACATACATCCTTCTAAGGTATGGATCTCCAAAAAGCAACTGTGGGTTCCCAACACATTAGTGGTGGTATTGAGTATCTTATTTATGTCTTTGATGCTAACTTTGCCTCTGACCTTGAGTGTGCTTTCACTTCTGTTCTGTTTCCCTGCTTTCTGTTTCTAGCTGTCCTTCCTGTTTCTGCCCCAGGTTGCACATACAAACTGTTCATATTAGTAGTAATCCACTTACACCTCAAAATCATTGCAAATTGAGCAAATAGAATTTCAGATAAAATGAGCTGAAAGTTGGCATGGGGAAACATCACCATTTTCCCCTGTTTATCACCTTTTTCTCAATACAATGATCAAATTTGCTGTTATCTTCTTTTAAAGACTAGACATGGAATGTTAATCAAATTCCTCTTCTCAGGGGTTACTCCCTGGCTCTTCGCTCAGGAATTACTCTTGGCGGTGCTCGGGGGCCATATGGGATGCCGGGATAGAACCTGGGTGGGCAGCGTGCAAGACAAACACCCTACCCACTGTGCTATCGCCTGGCCCCAAATTTCTCTTCTTTTTTAAACTAACATTGGAACCCATTTTACAAGTTATAAAGATGGTGGTGACTTTCAGTCACAGAATGAGCTTCCTTTGAAATGCCATCTCTTCAGAGCATGAGTTCAGGTTCCCTGGAGGTACTGCTGAATGCAGACCCTAGTCTACAAAATTACCTTTTTTAATATACTACTTCAGGACTAAAGTATCCTTAAGTACCGGTGGACTTGAAATTTTATTTCCAGTTATCTATTTTAGGTGCTTGATGCCTATTTACCTCTTACTTGGTGTTTAGCACAAGAATGTCTAAGGGAAGGCTCCACTGATAAACCATGATCTAGTCTCAACTCTGTCCTTTACTAATATATAAATTTGGGGCATTCTCAACTTCCATTGGTGAGCAGTTTCTTCATTTCTAACTAAAGATCATTCAATTGTCTTTGTAAAGATAATGAGGGGAATGAAATCTTCTGGGCAAAGTAGTGACAGAGAGTCAAGTGCTTTGTAGTTAATGAAAGGCAGTGGGGTTGGGGGGACTAGTATGAGAAATACTTGACGAAGGCCCAGAGCAGATGTTCTGAAGCCTTCACTGCTACATTCATATACATTATGATCTTTATCTACTTCTGTGGCTTCCTCTTACTCAGTTTTCTTTCTTTCTTTCTTTCTTTCTTTCTTTCTTTCTTTCTTTCTTTCTTTCTTCTTTCTTTCTTTCTTTTCTTTCTTTCTTTCTTCTTTCTTTCTTTCTTTCTTTCTTTCTTTCTGTCTGTCTGTCTGTCTGTCTGTCTGTCTGTCTGTCTGTCTGTCTGTCTGTCTGTCTGTCTGTCTGTCTGTCTGTCTGTCTGTCTGTCTGTCTTTCTTTCTTTCTTTCTTTCTTTCTTTCTTTCTTTCTTTCTTTCTTTCTTTCTTTCTTTCTTTCTTTCTTTCTTTCTTTCTTTCTTTCTTTTCTTTCTTTCTTTCTTTCTTTCTTTCTTTTTGCGGTCACACCCGGCGATGCTCAGGGGTTACTCCTGGCTCTGCACTCAGGAATTACTCCTGGCGGTGCTCGGGGACCATATGGGATGCCGGGGATTGAACCCCCGGCCGGCACAGGCGGGCGCGTGAAAGGCAAACGCCCTACCCTCTGGGCTATCGCTCTGGCCCCTCAGTTTTCTTTATGAATGGACAATGATTCAATGCTCTGTCTACACCAGAACATCTTATGGACTGTCTGATTTACTCGGGAGGAATACTGTCCATCCATGCTGTCTTCATAGACAAGAGCAAGTATCTGATTTGTTAGCGCTTTGTGTATAATCAAAAGTAGTTTTTAGGGACCAAAGATATAGTATAGGAGATCAATTCCTTAGCTTGTTTGCTACTCACCCCAGTTCAAATTCCCAACACTAGATGTGGTCTCTGAGCATGATCAGGGGTCACTCCTGAACCCAGAGTCAGGAGTACAGGAGTAGCCCCTGAGAACTATAGGGTATAGCCCACCTCTCCCCCAATAGTTTTTAGAATAAAAAATGCAAAAAACCCTTTGTGAATAAAAATGAGGGTTAAATTGCAGAGCAATGGATCTTCATGAGGACTTTTCTTGGTAAGCTTCAGCTGCATCTGACACCTTTTAGAATTTGTTAGACGATGACCAAAATAGTCCAGAATATATAGGTTATTTTTAATGCGTATGTCTCAGCTTTAAAGTAGGAAAGGGGAAAGTCAAGACCTCATAATAAGATATGGGTTTAGATGGACTTGGAACATCAAGTATTTATGGGAAATGCAATTAGAGATAAATTAATTTCCTTCAAGTTTTGTTCATAATTTTTATAAATGTCTTTTAGTACTTTGCATGTTAATTTTGTTATGAAGTGAGTAGATTGAGATTAGGGAGTCAAACTGAATTAATTTCAATGCCCCTGATTCTTAATTTGCAATCACAGTAGATGTCTTCACTTGCCCACTTTCTAATTATCCATAATTATAGGTCCATAATATGTTTATTCAGTTATTCAAGTCTTCTGTACTTTGATGTACAAGGCAATATGAGGAGTCCTTAAATTTGGGGGCCAATAAAAAAAATTTTAAAAAGTGTGTTGTAACTAGAATTACTCTTTGAAGTAACTCGAATTTTATCTGCCTGCCTAGAGAAATCAGTTCCTCAGACAAATTGTAACTTTCTATGAAGGCAAAAGCCTGGCAAGCTACCCATGTTGTATTTGATATGCCAAATACCAGTAACAATTATAGACCTCATTCCCATGACCCGATGGAATGGTTTGAGCCTCTTTATGTTCCTGGAGTGAGCAGATGCCCTTGGGCTACACTAGCATGTGATAGGACATACTGGTGCTCTCTCAAGCAAATCGATGAACAATGGGAAGACAAGTGATACAAGTGATAAAGGCAAAATAATACTTAAGTTGCAATATTATAATGTCCTATATTATAGAAAATAAGATCAAGAATCAAATAGGAAAAAAAGGGCAAGGTTTTATTTTTTGGCTTTTTTGGGTCACATCTGGCAGTGCTTTGGGGTTATTCCTGGCTCTGCACTCAGGAATCACTCCTGGTGGTGCTCGGTGAATCTTCAGGAGTGATGTCGGGTATTGAACCCAGGCCGGCTGCATGAAAGGCAAATGCTCTACCCACTGTGTTATTGCTCCAGCCCCCAAATGGTAAGTTAAATGTGGAAGAAAGCAGAGAAACGAAGAGATCGCTGAGTGACAAGTGAATGAAACGGTGGCCTAAGGGAAGAACACTGACTTCCAATGAGGAGAGTTTCTATCAACCAATTATAGTGGGAGGAGAATAGGTTTGAGAAGAATCCAGGTCCTTCCTTTATGAGATGAAGGGGAGGTAGAGGTGGAGCTAAACATGTGCAGAAGGAAAGAATTTCAACCAGGAGAGCCAGAAAAAGCGCCATCAAGGAGAAATGGTTTACAGTAACATCATGCATGTATAAGAAGACTAAGTTTTTTCCTTGATGCCTGTTAAGGCATCTACTTAAACTTTGCTTGTATGTGGTTTTTATTTTTCAAGACCTCTGAGGGTATATTACTAAATGCTTACTAAATGCTTCTTATAGAATTATGATTGTTTCTTCATTCTTGCTCCCTGTATTGCTACAGACTGCAAAATGTAATTTACAATTCTGATCTCATGTAGCTAATTCCATGGTATGGGTCTGATTAATCAGAGAATTGGTTTAATCTTTTGTTGCAAAGAACAATAAATTACGGCAGCCAAGGACTCTTACGGCCATCACTTGAACTAGGTCTGTTTTGACCTGCTTCTAAATATTTGACATATTATACAGTGTTATCATCCTCAAAGAGGGAGAATTATCTATCAATTCTGAAATGAACAATTAACAATGGTAGGGGTATTAGAGCGAAAGCATCTGAGGCGGATTAGGTTGCTATTGTTTCAGTTAATGAAAGAAGAAGAAAATGCATGTTTGTGGCATAATGTTGGGAGTTGAGCTTCTGTGTGACAGAAACTATACCTAGAATTTGAGAGTCCTGAAGGTTGAGAATGTGCTGTAGCCAGGGCACGAATAACTGACCCGTGGCTTTTCACAGTCTGAGCTTTTAACTTGAAAACATCTACTAAGTAAGTCAGAGACATTCTCACCCCACGGTTCCATCTAACAAGGAAGGCTTTTTGGTTTTTCTACCTAACATGGCAGGTTATTTGGTTTTCTTGTGATCAAGTACCAACCACAACAAAAAAGGTTAAAGACCTAAGTGTCATATAGCACCAGACTGGTTAAATAGCAGAACTGAAGTGTTACCTCATAAAATATTCATAAAGCAGGCTTCATTTGTTCCAACTAATGAAGCTGCCATGTGAAATCTACCACAGTTCCTAACATGCCTCTTACGTTTCTGGGAATTTAGGAAGAAAATCAGAATTCCTGATAAAGTGGGATAAGTCCTCTAGATCTTTGCTGGGAAATTTCCTCCCCAATAGATTTCTGCTGCCAGATACTGGTGACTTGTAGCAAACATGAATATCAAGCTGGTGTTATAGATCATCGACATTTTTAGAGGGAATTTTGTTTCCTGTGATGGGCCAAATTTGTTGAAGCAGAGGACAGAAAATCAATGGCTCGAGTATGGAATGCTATAGTAGTGGCTTTTGTCTGGAGGGCTCTTTCCCTGCTTTTCATTTGGACTTAATAGACAGCTTCCGTTTGTCAGTAGAGCCACAGACCTTCTTGTTGCCCTTGTTCCCACTCCTAAGGTTCTCACCGACAACCCAGAAGCTTCTTCTAGACTCACTCTGCGTGTCATCTGATGTTTGATTTTGGCCTGTGCTGGTGGTTGGTGTCAGGCAAGGAGCGTTTTTGACTACAGAGAGACCTATCATTGCCACAGTAAATGGAGAGTGACACTGATTTCCAGTGACACTGAGTTCTAGGTACAAATTTATTTCCTTAATTGTAGTAAGGTAATTGTTTGTATGTTAAGTGTTTGCATAATTCCTGCGAGTTATGATTCATGGATCACCTTTGTTCCTGCAACACTGTTTTCAAGGATACTGGATGAATGTATGAGGAAGCAAATACATGGGAAGTAAAGAGCTTGACTGTTTAATTTTAGACAGTTTGGTGGAACCATAGAGTCATTCAAAATATGTTCTGTTGTGTGAGATAAAAATAAAATAAAAGGTTTTCCAAGTTTAAGAAGTATCAGGGTTACAGAAGTTTGAAAAATAAAAACCTATTTTTTAAGTAATTTCCCCATTTTTGTACTTAGGGAGTTGTTTTATTGGAGAGTTTTTGTGATAGAGGACAATAGCCAAGAAAATAGTTGCCTTACAAAAACGAAGAGGTCTTAAATCTCTTCCTTCAAGAAAATCTACTTTCTTAAATGAATATCAAATTTGCTTCCATGACCTGAGACAGAAATATGCTCAGAATTTTAAAAGCAACTCCAAAGAAGGTCTTTCTGGATGCTTATTTCTGTGCTAATGTTGTAATTTCCTTTAGAAACTCCAGCTGTTCCACAGCACGCAGTTAAATTAAGTGTAAGTGCTGTTAAATAGGAGGTAACTATTAGAATATTTCAAAAAAATATGACTAGCATCCAATGTTTTAATCAAATAATTTGCTAAGCGCTCAGTATGGAGCAGCTTCCCAATCAGCTCTGTTAACTCAATCCTCTCCCGCTGCCGCAAACCTGCTCTCTTCCTCCTCCTCCTCCTCCACCTCCCTGCAGGCAACCAGGTCCCTATTTCTTTCTGGAATGTTCCTGGGAGCCCATTAAGAAATGTTTTAATCCAAGAGGATCTAGATGATCAAAAAAAAAAAAAAGTTAAAGTCCTAATCACAGCAAAATCATCAGAAATTTGGACAAAATGACTGTCCACATCCGAGAGTTTGTTTACTAGTGGGTAATTAATTCTCCACATATGCTGGGAACATCTGTCGCCGTGACCTGCCGTTGGGTCTGCGGATGGCTGCTGTGTGGTTCTCCGCAGGTCATTAGCAGCCTCTGAATGGAAGCTCCTTCCTCCTGGCTTCAACTCCAGCAACTTTTCTCTTTTGCTGGGAAGTGTTCTGTGTAAGTCCTCGGACGGCCGTGACCGCAGTCACGGGACTTCCCGCTAAAACTAGGAGGCAGCTCTGGCCACCTGCTGCTCTCTGCTCACCGGAGACAACGCAGAAGGAAGGCAGCTACTGGTTCTGAAGGAGAAGAAGCCTGTGACTTCCGGGCTGGAAGAAGCTTTTCTGCTGTTGGGCAGGTGGCCTTGCTCCCTGGAGGGAGTAGACTTCCAATAGAGGGAATGACATTCAACAAAATCAGACTAATTAGAAAGAAATTGGCCTCTGATTTGCAGGGTGCCATTGCAAAGAGATCTAGACTTAACAGGAAGTAATCATGGCAGCAATCATAAAGTCTGGGAAGGGGCTATGGCACCATCATTGGTTGCCTTCCTTTGGGAATTCAAAGGGATTCCAAGGGATTTGCCTCTCTCCATGAGGTTCACCTCCAGGCTGCTGGAGGGCCACCAAGAATGGTGGGAAAGCAGAAATGAAAACTGGAAAAACTAGCAGGCACTAAAGTCATGTGATGACGGGCCAAGGGAAGCTGTTGACACACATAAAAGCTTATGAAATCAGCACCCTTCGCATGCGCTCCTCCCCGCCCTACACAGCACTTAGTACACCTTTGTGCTTCTTTCTTGCTGTATTCCCCAACTGACACAGTACACTTACTCCTGGGAATTTGCCTTCACTGACTTAGTATCTCAGGCATCTTACCACATTTCCTACGAGGAACAGATGCTCAAAATGGGTGTAAAGGAATGAGTCATTTCTCATGATATTCTGAGAAGGAGGTGCTGTTTTTCCCTTTTGTTGTTATTTTTGTGTTCCCTCCTAGACTTGGAGCATTCCAGGCTAGGCCAGTTTCCAATTCTGTCAGTCTACTTCCAGCATTGCTGCTTTCTTGACAACCATGAGTAAGGTCATGAATAAATCCTCTGTTTCTGGAAAAAGCTACTAATTAAATAATGAAATTAAGCTTATAATTGTGATAAAGGCACTTTCGAAGTGTTCATAATGGCAAGAGGTACTATTATTAGAGTTTTTAAACTCAATAAGTTAATTGGGTTAAGGACTCTAATCAATTACTCTAAGATAAGGAGCACAGTTTCTGGAATCTTACTATAATTTGTGCCTGGTTTTGTCATGTTTGTAGCCAAGTACATGACTCCTTTGAGCGTAGCGTCCTCATATACAAAATGAGGGTATCACTGGTTTCCAAATGGTGAGATTGCTGTGAGCCAAATAATGTATGAAAAGTCATTAGTGTGATTGCTCAGTTAATTGTGCAAAGGTTAAACCCAATTGCTCTTAGGTAGCTTTTTAAAATTACACTAAACATCCATCTTGTTCAATCTGGAACTGCTTATGACTATGGTTTCTGTTCATAACTAAAACTATCCTTCTAGCTACTAAAATTACTCTAAGTACATTTGTAATTATGTGAACAGTTCTTTCTGTTTAACCCTCCTTCACTTCTTTAAGACAATGCACTCTGAGTGGGTAGGACTATTTTATATCCCAGGTGCTAGTCACACTCAGCAGTGCTCTAGGGTCATACCTGGCATTGAATGGAAAACTATGTGTAGTGCTGAGGACTGAACCAGAATTGGCCACATGCAAAGCCATCATCTTCATTCCTGTATCTCTCTGGCCCTATTCTGTAATCCTTAGTGTTCTCAGTGTCTGGCTGAATTGACAAAGGCTTTATCAAGCTTTCTATTGAAGGAAACAGAAAGAAGTAAACAGATACTCAGAAGATTCTTACATTGGACCATCCAGTTGTCTGCACTAAGTCCAATGTCTCAGAGAAGAGGATTTGAATATCTACTGTCTCTGAGACAACTTTTTCCAAATCGGCTTTCAAGTTAGCTCCCTACTTCCACCTCCAGGTTGATGTTTTTGAGCTAGGGCAGACTTGAGTTTAGGTCCGCTTGCACCGAAGCTGTGCAGCTGGAAGTATGAAAATCATGGACTTTGAGTGAGAACAGGAATAACCTGCTCAAATTGGAGTTCTGTCATTGCCTTGTCTCACCATCAGTGGACCAAATATGCCCAAATTCCTTGGTGCTCCTTTACTAAAATTGCTCAGAAAAGTGGGTTCTGGACTTACGTGATACCTTGCATGTGCCCAATTCAGATCATGGTGGAGCTGCGTTAGAGCAGTTCTATTATTTCAGGAGACCTAAGGTGGGGGATTTACAAAGGTGAGAAAAGTATGGACATGTTTTCAATGTTAAGAAGGAACAATAAGACAGATGGATGCTGAACAGCAGAGAGGCACTTTGGGACTGGGATACAAGGGCCAAATCTTTACTTTCAATTGCGGAGTTGCTTTTCGCTTTCAGTAACAGATACTGATGGATACTAGCTCACCTCTCTCTGTATTTAGTTCATGACCTTTTATGTTAGAGGTACCTAATCCCTTTACCTGGTAGAATACTTAGAAATTCCAAGTAGGCTATTTTTTTCATTTTATTCGATATTTGTTTGCTGTACTCTTAAAGAATGTTTTCAAACTTTCTCAAAGTCGGATAATTTCCTTGAATTTGAGCTGTGCGCAGTTCAACAGAGTTCCATTCTGGTGAGAAGATATGTTGTGGTATATTGTTGCCCAGAGCCTCTGCATCTTGCCTGAAGTTGCCTCCTGCAGGTTTCTTTGTAGATAGGAGGACAGTTTGAAGATGACAGTTTATCTTACCATGTATTCTATGTTAGCCGGTATAAATATTTTCTCTCATGTTGCCACAATCATCATGGCACTAGCTAGATCTTACCAGTATATTTACGTAGCCACGTTAGATCTCTAAGTAATTAGACTAGAGTGAAATGCTGTTTGCCTCCAAGCAAGCACGGGTGGCTCTCTAAAAAGTCTAAAGGCTAATATACATCAAAACTATGAAATAAAGATGAGACTCTTATGAAGGCTTGGAGAAATAAATACCTGGCTATAGAATATTCTTTGGCACACATGCATGCCTCTGTATTCTGAGATACAGTTCATTTCAGATGCCCCTCCTCAACTCTGCAAGGGCACTTCCAAGGCAGATCTTTGCTGAGCAGCATTAACATCTCAAAGGACCTAGGTGAATCCTGGGAGAAGTTACCTTGAGGGGATTTGACCCCAACTGCTTCCCTTTGGAGTAGGAGGTCTGTGCTGCAGGGATATAACCCTGCTGGATATAACTGTAACCTGCTTTCTTTCTCTCTCTTTCTCCCCTTGCTTTTGCCTTTTCGCCTCTCCTCTCTGTTCTCTTCCCTGTTGGGCCTTAACAAGGGGTGGAGGCCATCTTGGCCTAAGGTTCTGAACCTACACCTGACTGGGGTCCAGCCAGGAACTTAAGCACGGGGTTTTCCTATTGCTGATTTGGCTACCCATAACAAGTGTCAGTAAAACCTCTTGAAACTTTGCTGGATTCTCACATCTCTCTCCATCCACTGGCTGCAGATCCCCTGGGGCAGAAGGGGATCTCACTGACCCTGCTCCCGGATTTTGTCAGGGTGTGCAGTGCTCCCTATAGAGATACATTTAATTTTTGTTGTTGTCTGTTTGTGCTCAGGAGCTACTCTTGTCCTAGTCCTCAGGATATTGTTCCTTGTGATAATCAGTGGTTTCAGAGGTGGTGGGGACCAATCTCAGTCTTCCTACATGCAAAGCACGTGCTCAGTCCATTGAGCTGTTTCTCCAGTCAACGAGAGTCACTCTGCCAGATATTATCCACAGGGAAGTGCTTCAACAATTTACAATATCATTCTGTCTTTTAGATGCTCATAAATAAAGACTAAACATAATTTAATACCATTTTAGATTAAATTATTTCATTAAATGCTAGAATTGGAGTGTGTTCTGAGTGGTGTAGACAAACAGGCAACTGTAGCTCTACCTGGAGTTAATGACCTCTAGACTGTCCATCAAAGAAGAGACAATTGAATTGAGTCTTGAAGGAGGAATAAGGTGCCCAGCTAGGATGCCAGGTTAGGAGCAGGGTCTTTGCTCTTCGAGCCATGGGACCTTGAGCTACTTGCTCTCTTCTTACCTTTCTTACCTATAGGATGATCAGTAATATTTGTACTTAGTGCTCCTGAGACTTAAAATTAGTGAGATTGGAGAGATAGTAGAAGAGATAGTAGAACTCCATTGCATGCAGTTGACCTTGGTCAATACGTGGTCACCTTAGCACTAATGGAGTGACCATGAAACATAGACTCAGAAATAGGCCCTGAGCACTTCTATGTGTGGCCCAAAATAAATTAATAAATCAATGCTCAATAATTTGAGCATAGTATAAAAAATCTCAGAACTTTCCTAATACAGTGGAGCTAAAATGGTGTTAAATAAATAAGCAGGACAGAGTTGATATAAGGAAAGTGAGAAGCTGTTTAACACTCAGTGGATAATTATGGAAGGAGGTATCCTTTGTGGGTTGCTTCTTCCTGGATGCTTGCTATGGCAGACATAGGAATGTTCTTTTGTGCTGGAAGTTTTCTCTCCCATCCCACCTTGCAGAACTCTCGCACCTGCTAACTGAGCTTCCTGAATGTACTCCAGGTGTTTTCCCCAGGTTCCTGGATTCACTGAGGTTAGCATCTTGAGTCTCCCTCACAATATGAGCAGAATATAAAATTAAAGGGATTATGGCTTTCCTTAATCCAGCCATTCTCTGGTGTCTATTTTAAGCAAGTGTCTATAATTAATATCCAAATGTCTTGATGAATGCATGGGAATTGTTTTAATTCAGTTCTTGGTAATCATTCTGCCCATTTGAGTCTTATAATTATGAGGGGCAGGATTAACTGGAAAATCCTCTCCTTCTATCAGGCTTAAGTCAGAACTAAACAAAGCAGCAAACAGGACAGGGCTCAGGAAAAAGAAGCGATTTTCAGTAATTGTGACTTTTGAAATGCAAGACGAACTCTGGGTGAGAGTTGCCTGTTTCAACAGGGAGGCGAAGCTTTGCAGATAGAAAGAATATCCTTATGAGCGGATGAGCTAAATGGACGTTCAGAATGAGTTCATTCTTGGGAGAACCAGCCATGGTGAAGAATTACAAACAGGCCAGCTCCTGCACTCACCCCATTGGGAAATGGACAGCCAAGTGCCCCATCCACATCCAGCTCCCACTCTCCATTACCACCCACCAAAGCTGCATGCTCAAGCTTGGACACTGAGGTCTCTCTAGGGAGGAGAATTCAGAAGTCTTGGGGGCCAGAGGTTGGAAGAAGCAACAGGGAACCTCGATGTCCTAATTATTAAGAAGCCTAGTTAAGGCCAGGGGGAGACCAATCCCTGCTTTGTTCAGATGAGACACATCCTGTTTACTATTGCTGCCCACAGTCCTAGCCCAGAAATTCGTTTTCTAATCCCTTTATCCTGCTGCTATCTCGTTTCAACATCATGTATAACCTCTGACATTGTCTCTTCCACTAGAACATAAACTTCTTTGGTGAAGTTTTTGTTTTATTGCTCTAGTGTCTCTAGCATATCCCAAAAAGTCACAGAAACCCTTTGGGGAGGTGGGAGGTATGGGGAGCTGAGAGAATCCCCTGCTGTCCTCAGGACTTAATCTTGGCTGAAATTCTTCTTAGTTCTTACTGCAAAAATCTTTTCTTGGCAAATTATAAGATGAAAGAAAGGCAGAGATCTAGCATTCTTAGCACTTAACAAAAGTCCTGAAACATATATTTTCATTATCCTGGAATTTCTGGTAAATGCTATAGGTGAACATACCTGGTCCATGGGCCAAGGAGAATTTAGCATGATATATATATATATATATATAATATATATATTATATATATAAAATATATATATACTCCTGAGTATAATATATATATTATATATAATATATATACTCCTGAGTATAATATATATTATAAATATATATAATATATGTATAATATATAATATATATATATATATATACTCCTGGAGTATATATATATATATATATATATATATATATATATATATATATTACTCCTGGTGGTGCTCAGGGGACCATATGGGATGCCAGGTATCGAACCTAGGTCCAGCCGCATACAAGACAAGTGCCCTACCCACTGGACTTGCTCTCTAATCCCTGAATTTAACATGATGAACATCAGGTTTCTTTATGGATGATGAAGGTCTTCATTTCTTTAATGCTGAGAAAAGAAAGCAGCTTCAATTTCTAGGAAGTAGAAGAAAGGGATTTGGAGGTACAGAGATAGCAGTCTTCAAGGGAACTCTCCTAGCAAGGCCTAATGACGATACCCAAGAGACCTGTATATAATTAGCTGTCATCATTCACTGGGCAGGCTCCTTCACAACATATAAAATATACATAATTATAGTTCACTAACAGAGGACTCATTGTACTGCAATTATTCATCTGCCAGGACTTTTGGATTTCATATGGTGCAGATGTCTGGAGTTTGTTATCTTGGTTCCTCAATACTGCAGTGGACTGGAAGATGGCTCGGGTAGAGGCCTGGGGACACTATAGGGGTCATCTCATTGAAGAGCAGAGCAAATAATCTCCCCCCCCATGCACCCTTCCTTAAATTCTAATCTTCCTATTTGCTGGACAAGATTACTTTCCCAGGGGAACTTCCATCTGTTGACGGTTCCGAGGAGCAGGATTCACACACACATTTGGTTGTGGTGTTCATATGTAATGTCTCAGTGCTCAGAGCTGTTCTTGGAGCTTGGGGGATCATACTCTGACATCGATGCTTTTACCACTATTGATTGTAGTGATTTCTAGAGACCTCACACCTAATTCATAGCATTCACACATGTGCTGAGCAGAGGGTTGGTCTTCCGCATCTCTTTTTAGTTGTACTGTTTGCTGGGGATTGCTCCCACATGTCCTGATGCAGTGACATTGGAACTGGCTTGAGGCATCAGAGATCACAGATAACAGAACTGCCAGGATACAGTCTGTGCATGCAGCAGCAGCATGGGGCAAAGAACTCACAACTTCATGCTGGCCAGGAAGGAACCTTTAGTCATGGAACTCCTGACCCAGCGCATGAGATATTTGAATGTTAGCATTGCTCATGACCTTAGAATAAGTTAAACACACAGCAATGATAGTTGAGTAATTTAGTCTGTAACTATCATCCATAAAAAAACTAGATTCAGATGAATGGAGTGTTGGCTCATGGTTGGAGGTGATGGTAGAGTGGTGATGTGGTAGTGTGGTAGTAATAGGAATACAGATTTTGACGTGTTCATGTTGGGGCAAGAGTGTGAATCCGTGTTTTAGGACTTCAAAGCCCATTGACCCTCTCTGCTTTTCTCAGCATGTTATTATGCTACCATGTGAGTCTCTCTGGGATTACTTGTCTATACACATTTTGATGTTTTGCTGTGGGGTGTCTTGACACCAGTGTTGCTGTGATTACACACTATTCCCTGTGGACTTTTCATTTCTCTGCTAGTTGACCAACGTGTGTTGTGTGTGTGTGTGTGTGTGTGTGAGTGTGTGTGTGTAGAGAATTCAAGGAGATTGAAGACAAAAACCTGTGATCACCTTCCCAGTCATTCTTAAATCAACCCTAATTGCTCTTTGATTAGACTCTCCTGATAATCCATGTTGTCCCCCTGCACATCAGTCAGAATAATTCTCTCAAAAAATTAAGTCAGATCCTATTATTCAAAACAGAAAAAAAGGCCTTTTGGGACCTGATCTTCCACCATCTCTCTGACTTCAACTCTTCTTTTCTCCCTTACTTTGCTATGGCCACAGGGCTTCCTCCCTGCTCTTTAGCATGTGGGACATTTTCCAACTGTTCTGTGCTTTCTTGACCTGGTCTGCAGTTTGCTCAGATGGATACTTAGATAATATTCTTCCTTTGTTTGACATTTTCAAATGTCACCTCTTATCATCTTCTTGCATTATATTTAACCCCAGACCCCCTATGCTGATTTGCTCTCTAGTATAAAGGACATATAGTTACAAATGTATTTTATCTATTTTTGATGGCATGTGTCTCCTTACTCAGATGTAAGATCCATCAGGACAGGGATCTTGGCCAGTTTTGTTCTGTGATCTGCTCAATGTGCATAGAAGACTCTGGAACATAGTAGGAATACAAGAAATGTTGGAAACAAATGGAAGAATTTTCTCCATTTTGTGTGCTTGTGGATTACCTTCAAATGTTTTCATATCTTTTCCTTCTTTCTCCACTTGTATCTTCCTTTCAAACTTAGCAATCTCTAGGATTTTCCTCACTGCTTCTAATATTTTTCCAAACTTAACCATATTTTCCTCTATTTATTTATTTATTTAGTTATTTATCGGCAGAGCCTGACAAGCTACCTGTGTCATATTTGATATGAAACCATTTTGATATGAAACCATTAACAATTATATTTTGATATGAAACCATTAACAATTATAGATCTCATTCCCATGACCTGATGGAATGGTTTGAGGCTCTTTATGTTCCTGAAGCTAGCAGATGCCCTTGGGCTACACTAGCATGTGACAGGATGTATGGAGATGTTACTAGTGCCTGCTCGAGCAAATCGATGATCAATGGGAAGACAAGTGATACAAGTAATTGGCTTTCAGAGTCACATCTAAGAATGCTCAGGGGTTACTCCTGGCTCTGCTCCGCTTCCCCATTTTTTCTTTTTATATTTCATCAGTAAGCTCATATTCATGCTTTTTTTTCCTCTGGAAACTCTTTGTTTGCTAGGAAATTGATTAACTTGCTTTCTCTTAATTTTAGTTCTAAGTTTCTTGAGAATTTTCCCCTAAGGAACATAGATATCTCAAGCACTAAACTTTTCCTTTTCATGGTTATCAGAACCACACATACAAACATTACTTGCTTTTTATAAACACTACACAAGGAATTTACCTATAAGTGGCTTTTTATTTACTTTTAAAATCAGGACCTTTGTCTCATTTCTGCTCCCATTCATTGAAGATTGGGATCTGTCTCTTAAAATGGATAGTGTACCTCAACATTTTATTCTTGCTATCATTTAAAACAGCAAGTTATCATCTTTCTATCCATAAATGGAAAAAAAGTTGGTCTTTATAACACTTGGACTTTGCTACAAATTTTTCTTCTAACAAACTCTAGAATATTTAGCAAGTCTTATACTTGCTTGCATTTCTGCTTCAATTGCAAGAGAAAGACCATATTAGGGAAACTAAGCAAACAATATACCAATACCTGTTTATATCTGCTATGCAGCTTCTCTTTATTTTCTCTGATTGCTATCTTCTGAAGCAAGAGAGACTTCAAAACTATGCGAAGCCCTATAGTCTAGAAATCTTTCTGCCCTACTTTATCCATGGTGTGTAATAACTAATAATTCTGAACATTGAAGTAAGTTGAATATTGCTTATAATTTTCTAATTTTCCTATGAAAATTCCTATATGAATGGCGATAATTCCTAAAATTTCTGAACAGTGAAGTAAGTTGAATATTGCTTATAAATTTCTAATTTTCGCTTGAAGTCCTATGAATTTCCCTACACTAATGATTTTCAAGTTTCTAATAGTAAGCCTCTTCTCTACGATGAAATGCTAAAATATTTGGGAAATGGTTAGTCTACACCGGGCACCAGTTGAAGGATAGTCTTTGGCTGTCCTTGTTACCCCCATTCCGCTTGATGTCCAGGGTGGATAAGTAGCCCCATTTTTCAGAGGATGAGAAGAGCTAAGACACAGACAAAGATGACACATTCCATGATCAAGTTCTACCTTCCAAACCTGGTTTAAATGGGCATCCATGGATACACGTACACACACACACACACACACACACAGAGTCATGTGCACACAGCCCAAAGCCTCTACAGATGTAACTCTTATGATAAATCACTTTTAATCAGTCATAATTTCGCACTAAGTGCTGAAAATGCCCTTTGTTTCATAGTTAAGCAGTCAGTGACTACCATTGGGAGGGCAAAGCAGTGTCTATCATTAGAGTCGAGAAAATCAATACTGTTTTTAATTAAGGGCAGGCAGAGCTGAACTTGGAGACCAGCAAATCTCCTTGTCAGTATATCTTCCCTTTAAATGTTCTCAGAAATTCAGTACATGAGTTAAGCGATAGCCCAGTGCAGGACAAAAGACAAAGGGGATGGGGTGGCAGAGTGGGGGTGAAAAGAGTGCTAGAAAGTAGGGGGAGAGTTAGTGGGGACAATAAATGAAGATGACAGAGGGAATTGTGAGGGGGTCAATATCTTCCTTCAGCTAGTCCACAAGGGGCAATCTTAAGGAATGATACAAAGGGAGTTAATGCATCTACCATAGAGGTAATCTTCATATTAGAAAAGAACTGAAGGAAAAGAGATAGCCCCTTCCATATTTACTATGCTCTAAAAGTCATAATGTTATGTCAGATATATTTATACATAAATTATAAAATTTTTCTTAAATCTGATAAAATACTCTACATTTTAAAATTGAATAATTACTGTGTTAGATTTATTGCATATGAAATTAATGTGACTTGTATGTATAATTCATTGATATGTTTCCAACCTAGGAGCAATATATGCAAGTATATGTACACTGGTATACTAAGGAGGCTCTGCTTTGTACATGACCCAGCCAAAGTATTCTTTTAGTGTTGGCTGCCATGTGTTTTTCTTCTCTTTTTTTTTGGATTCTTCTTAAGAGTATCCCTGCCAGGATTCTAACTTGGTGTGTTGAGCACACCAGATTTGTGTTCCAGTTCTTTGAACTGGCTCCCTGAACCCCCAACCAAAGAATTCTTCATGGTAAAGTGCTGATCGTTGATTGATACATACATTATAATTTTATAATTCCCCATTATAAAATATGAAAGCACCTTGGTATCCTCCCTTCTAATCCTATCACACCAACTTTCCTTTGTTCTTGCACCATACACTCCTCCCACTTGAAGTCTTAATTAATAGTCACCATTTCTCATCAGCTAGCCTTTTCCTTCACTTCTCTGTCATATTGATACCGGCTTCTTAACTTTCCACACTATTCAAATCCTATAGTCTCCCAAGGCCTGAGAAAAATCTATTTAATCATCAAGTTCCAAGGCCTGGTTTAAGATCATTTTTAGGAGTATGATTACTTGCTACTGTGTGACCTTAGGACAATTACCCAATCTCTTTTATGTAGTCATGGGGATTGCAGAAGGTCACATCTAGTAGAAAAATAAGTACTAACAGAATCTTGTTAATTTCCCACATCAAAAGACCAGTAAGCAAGCTGGACAAACCCCTTGGATAAAGGAGAAGCCCTGAATATTCTTTAGAAATAAAGCTATTTAGGTTAATACCTATCGTGTGGAGATTAATTACAAATGCTGCCTTTCTATGTTGTCTTATGTTTTCCTGTGACTTTGTATGTTATGTTCTATTCTCTTTTGTATTGTTCCTAGAAAAGACACCAAGTTGACTGTCAGTATATGTATATTGATCTCTAGATGAATGGATTGCATGAAATATCAGCAGGACCTTTGATCCAAGAGGGGATCAGGTCAACTACAATTATCTTCACAGAGTTGGATGAAGAGTTTGGCATTAGACCTGTGTGTGTGTATGTGTGTGCACGCCGTGCATCTGTGTGCCTCTGTGTCTGTATCTGTGTGTGTATTAAAAAGGGAGAAAAGAAGAGAAGTATTTATTGACTTAGGTGAAGAGTCCAAGTAATAACTAAAGTAGAATAAACTCTATCTCTAGGTTAAAAACAAACAAGCAAACCAACAAACAAAAATACCTTCCCAGGGCCAGACTGATAGCCCAGCGGTAGGGCGTTTGCCTTGCACGCCGGCCTGTGCCGCCCGGGTTCGATCCCGGCATCCCATATGGTCCCCGAGCACCGCCAGGAGTAATTCCTGAGTGCAGAGTCAGGAGTAACCTGGCGCCGCCGGTGTGACCCAAAAAAGCAAAAAAAAAAAAATAAAATAAAAAATACCTTCCCATAGCTGAGCTTAGAACAGAAATTAAGGCTCTTTCCTTACATACAGTTGACACTGATTTGTTCCCTGGCACTATGTGGTCCCCCTAATCATCACTAGGTGTGCCCATGGAGGCTCCTGATTGCTGCTGAGTGACCACGTAACCTCCAGCAACACAAGTCCCTGGATCCTCAAGTCTAAGCCTTGAATTCCAGGCATGGGCTGGTTAAGAATTCAACCAGAACCCCTGAACACTATTTGGACTCAAAAGCAAAAAATATCTTTTTTTGCCACTTTCCCCTTCAATTACAAATAAGGAAAGTAGTTGTAGATGATGCGAATAATAACTGTTCTGCAATTGTTTTACACACAAAATTAAGTTCTCCAAGTTCAATTTGGCATTAGACCTGTGTGTGTGTGTGCACACATGTGCATCTCTAATGGTTTGTTTCTGATATCCACCCACTCTACAGGGAAAGGAATTTATTACAGAGGTGTCAGCTCCCACCTTAGCACTTGTGCTCTGGATTTCAGAGATTGGAAATCTCTCAAGACAGAAATTTATCATATTCACTTTTGAAAATAGACTTTATTTTTTAGACCATCTTTAAATTTCCGAAGATAGATCAGAAATTTCTTATACACCCAGCATCCAATTTTCTTAACATTAATAACTTATTTGAAGATGGTTAATATAATGGATCAATAATGAGGTATTATTACCTAAAGCCCAAACTTGATTCAGATGTGCTACTTTTGCCTAATGTCCCTTTTTTTCCTTCTCAAATCTCCTGTAGGAGACTTTATTGCTTTGAGCCTCTTTTTTTTTTTTCTTTTTTTGGGTCACACCCGGCAATGCTCAGGGATTTCTCCTGGCTCTGCACTCAGGAATTACTCCTGGCGGTGCTCAGGGGACCATATGGGATGCCGGGATCGAACCCCGAGCAGGTGCAGGCCGGGCAGGCACAGGCCGGCCGCGAGCAAGGCAAACACCCTACCAGCTGGGCTATCGCTCCGGGCCCTGAGCCTCTTTTCTTTCCATGGTTGTGCTGGCTTCTCCTGACACTACCTTTGTGTTGCTTAACATGGATAGGCTTTGAGAAGTACTTCTCAAATTTTTGTAGAATGCCTATCTTGGCATTTCTCTAATGATTCTTTTATGATGAGTGGGACCATAGAACTTCAGGAGAATAAGTACAGAGAAAATATCATTTTTATCAAGTCTTATCAAGGCTGCATATGATTCATAATTATAACTCGTGCTGACTTAGACTAAGAGACTAACTTAGTTAGTCTCTGTTATACTAACTTAGTTAGTCCTGTTAGACTAACTTATAGTCTCTGTTAGATAACTTGAGTCTCTGTTAGACTAACTTAGTTAGTCTCTGTTAGACTAACTTAGTTAGTCTCTGTTAGACTAACTTAGACTAGCAGGTGAAATAGGTTAATTCCACCACTGTGAAATTAGCCTTTTTTTTCTTTTGCTCTCTTTCCTTTCTGCCCTCTATGGGAGAAAGTCACAATAGGAAGCACACACTTAAGTCTGAATTTATTTTCCCCCTCCTAGAGGATGGAGGATCCCCACAAATTATTTGGAATACTGCACAAGATATTGTCTTCTCCCCATTAATTAACTTAAATAGAAATACATGTAAACTCATAATCATTATATCAGTATTGATCCAGAGATTTTTAGATATTTTATTTTAGAAAAAAAGTCTTAATTTGTTTTATGGTAACAGCATACCCTAACAATAAAAGCAGAAATATATCAAAAGAATACAATAGTGCACGCAAGCCTCCTGAACAAAATATTAGAAAAATAGCACTTAAATATATATCAAAGGATAGTAATTGAAGACTAAGTTGGGTTATAGATATGTATTTTATACTTTTTAGTTATAATCTATAATCTACTGTCTGTGGCTCAAATATGGTCCAGCTTGGGCCACTTGAATCTTCCAGTTGACTTCTATTTTGTTTGCTTGTTGGTTTTGGGGTGACACTCCAGGGATGCTACGGGATTACTCTTGGCTCTGCACTCAGGAATCACTCCTGGCAGGGCTTGGGAACCATGTGTGTTGCTGGGGATAGAACCTGGGTCAGCAGTGTGCAAGGCAAGCACCCTACTCAGTGCTGTGCTTTCTCTTCAGCCTCCCAGTCGACTTCTGGACTCTTTGCTTCCTCACCATGTTTTAGACATCGTGAGCATTTTCTTACTTTCTGGTGCATGCCATTCATTTTCATCCAGCTCCCACCCTTAGCACTTGTGCTCTGTTTGTTAAGTAAAGACAGTATGCATTGAACTACTTCACAGCTTAGTTTGCTATCACATTTAGTTTGGTGATATTTACAAAAGTAATAATGAATATACTACCCGTGCTTCAAGCAAACAGGTTTACCTCTCTTCCAGAACATTCCTCCTTCTGTACCTAAGCTATGGAAGGGCAAGAAATTTAGGGCCTGGGGCCGGAGGAATAGCCCAGCAGGTAGGGTGTTTGCCTTGCACGCGGCCGGCCTGTGCCAGCCTGGGTTCGATCCCCGGCATCCCATATGGTCCCCAGTACCGCCAGGAGTAATTCCTGAGTGCAGAGCCAGGAGTAACTTCTGAGCATTGCCAGGTGTGACCCAAAAAGAAAAAAAAAAAGAAATCTAGGGCCATAGAGATAATAGAGGTGTTAAAGCTCTTCTCTGGCTTGCAGCCAATCCCAGTTTGATCCACAGCACTGCATATAACCCCCCAAGAACTACCAGGACTGGTCCCTGACCACAGAGCCACTAGTAAGCCCTGGGCATTTTCGGTGTGATCCAACCAAAAAAAAAAAAGTAAATCTAGAGATATTTCTTTAATATTTTTTTATACTGGCACCAATAATTCTACTGCTAAAGTGTAAACAGTGTGAAGTCAATCTTTCCAGCTCTGATGACTGAAAACCCACCTGGAGAGCTGAGCACGGTTTTCTTCTTCCTTTAGGTCTCTCTGGACTACCTCCCGTGGTCAACATAAAAGCAAGATATTGACCTGGAGACTACAAAGCAAAGCACAGAGCCCATCATAAGGGTGGACAGATGCACACAATTTATGACTTGGGTCATCACCATTTACTCCTGCTTCTTCCTCCTCTTCACTCCTCTCTGCCCCCTTCTCTGGCTCCAGATAATGAATTTCCAGGGAGTTTTCTTGCCTTTTTGATCTCCTGGCTGATCTAATGCAATTGTCCACAGGCAGAAGCGCTGTGAGGTGCAGAATAAAGGAATGAAGCTAATCTGATTTGCACTCCACCCCCACCTTTGAGATCTACATGTCTTTATTGTATTAGATTCCTAATGAGATTCTCCGTCTGCACTAGGCCAGGGGACCATGGCAGCAGGAGGGGGTCCTCTAGGGAGTTTTGTCCCCATTTACATTCCATCTTTAATGGATACAGACCTGCCTGCCCTTGAGTCATGGTCTTCCTTCCCAGCTTCCTCTGGGTCCAAAGTGAAAGAGCAGGAGGGGGCAGGTTAGGTTTCTTTTAATCCAGGGGACCTGTTTGCAAAGACTGTATACATTGAATGGCTTCACCGCTTACTTTGCTATCACATTTAACTTGGTGATACTTACAAAACTAATAATGAACACACTTCCCATGCTTCAACCAAGCAGGTTTACCTCTCTTCCAGAGCATTCCCTCCTACTGTATCTAAACTGTGGATGGGCAAGAGGTCTAAGGCCATAGAGATAGTCAGGTGTATTATTGCGAGGACTACAGTTGGGGGCTGGGCTCAACAGCTCTGGGAAAGTGCCCCAAAACAATATCCAGGCTCAATCTTGTCTCCAAAAGAGGCTTGCTTCTGGGTGGCCTTGTTTTCTATCTTGCCACCAATGGTTTAAAGAGTGAGCAACCAAATTCACACTTCCCCAGGTACCTTACACAGTGCTGAAGTGCTGGGTTATGGATCAGTCCTGGCCAGAAACTGAATGAGGCCAGTACAAGTCTGTTCTTTTCCATTTCCTGCACATGAATTCCTCCCGCCCTCCTGTCACTCAACCCTCATGAGAAGGGCAGGAAAGCATTATGGTAGGCTGGGGAGCTCTGCAGTTACAGCCCTCCAGATCCAGTAAACAAATAAATAATCCACGGCAAGAATGTCTGTTTCTTTCACTTCTTTTCCTGGTCACCAGGAACTTTGCAGCCCTGCTATTTCTCAGTTCTGAAATAACCCATTTAACTTGTCTCTGATGGTTAATGTAGTCTGGGAATACAGCATGGTACTGTTTGGATTGTTTTGCTTCATTTTGTCTTTTCAATCCAAAAACTGATTTCACAACTTGGGAGCAATCCTAGCATAAGGCAGCTTTATGGCTTACTGGCAACGTCAGCACAAAAGTGGGTGCTAATGAGCATTGGTTAGAATGGAAGCATCAACGTTGGTGATTTCCCTGAGTTCATTGCCCCAAGTATCTTTGTTTCCACTTTATTTTTTTAAGAGAGAAAAGAAGAAGAAAGTTGGCAGCCCAATAATTGTTTTTTCAGAAGCAAACCAGGCTTAGCTGGTTTAAACCTCTCTGGGGTCCCTGAAATCGTGGGCAGAAAGGCAAGGTACAATGATTGGCATGATGATATTTTCAGGGGTGTGGGGGAAAGGTGGTTTTTATCTAATCTTGGGTTCTGAAGAGGAATCTATCAGCTTT
Source organism: Cryptotis parvus (assembly GCA_021461705.1). Taxonomy (NCBI): domain Eukaryota; kingdom Metazoa; phylum Chordata; class Mammalia; order Eulipotyphla; family Soricidae; genus Cryptotis; species Cryptotis parvus. Next base: position 86,133 of record JAJIBD010002962.1, read on the forward strand.
GGTTTGGCGCTGGGTGGGCAGCTGTCTGTATCATAGAAGCAGCATACATAATTCACCCCCAGAGAGCCCCAGAACTTAGCGAAGACTAAATTACCTGTCACTTCCAGAGAAGGTGCTGCTCTCAGGTCAAGGTTGAAAGCGCTGGTAAACCGTGAGGAAGAGCACATCAGGCAGCCTCTGGGTGTCTGAATGCTTCTCAGCAGGCCACTGCTCACCTGCCTACCGGCCTCCCTCCTCATAGGCCCCATTAAAGTGCAAAAGCAGAATGCGAAGGAGTCAGCAGCAGGGTTGCCTTCTTTAAGCCATCAGAGGTCCCCTGATATATGTCAGGGCAGTGGCTGGGAGAACCTTAATTTCTTCCCACTGGGGTGCAGTGGGGAGTCTCCTAGGGTGTGAGAGCTTACTGCTTTCACTGAATACCAAACCAGGCCATCGGCAGGCAGAGAGGGCACTCAGACCTCACCCTGTTCAAGTCCACCAGCCCAGTGTTCCTTCCTGCTCAACTACCATTGGAAAGACAGAGGAAGAGCTGGTTCAGGACTCTAGGGAGAGACGGGAGCTTAATCTCACGGCTGGGATTTTGGGGCACCTGTGTGCCACATCATGCCTGGAGCTGCCTTCTGACTTACACTTAAGTTTGTTGTTCAGGCACTAAACTTAAGACACAAGAATATAAAGCACAAGTGAGTGTGAGGAGAGATATGGAGGCTCCCTGTAAAAATCTGTCCTATGGACTAGAGGTGCAGCTTCATGGCAGGTACGTGTCCCAAAGTTGAAAGTCCTTCCCTGGGTTTATGATTCCCAGCAAGAAATTTTCTAATACTAATTTTTCTAGCTTTATTTGAGAGATCAGAGAAGGCTAGTTCTAGAATATATTTAGTCCTTCTCTTGCATTATAATTTTTCTACATATAGGTGAAACGAATTTATAGTTTCAGTGAGAGAGTTAGGGTTGCTCAAATTCTTTATCAAAAAAAGAAATAAAAACTTGGTATTCCCAAGATGTTTGTTCACAGAAGCCTTTCAGTTACACTGCAACACCTTTTTTTTTTTTTGCTTTTTTTTTTTGGGGGTCACACCGCAATGCTCAGGGTTACTCCTGCTCTTACATTCAATACCTTTTTTTTTTTTTTTTATTTTTTGAGGGGTCACACCGCAATGCTCAGGGTTACCCTGGCTCTTTGCTCGGATCCCCTGGCGGTGTTCAGGGGACCAAATGGGATGCCAGGGATGGAACCCAGGTCATCCACATACAAGGCAAATGCCCCGCCCTGCCCTCTGCAACACTTTTTTCTTTGGGCCACCCAAGCCAGGGGCCCGGCCTGCATCAGAATACCCGAGACCAGGGACCATATGGACACCGATTGAACCTGGGCAGGGCCGGCGGCAAGGCAACGCCTACCGCTGTGCTATCGCCCCGCCCCACCCTCTGCAACACTTTTAATCACATGCCAATGTTAATCACATAACTGGAACTGAAACAAAGACTCCACTTGGCCATACTTCAGACATGGGTTGGTCAGGCAGAAATGCATGGTGTTTGGTAATGCAGCAAGAAATATTTTTTTGCAATGCACATGATGGCTTCCAAGTGTATGTAGTGCAACCCACAATGTGTAGGAGAAGGAAGGGAGAGAGAGGGAGAAAGAAAAGAGATAAAGAACCTGCTGTTTAGGCAGGCTATGGGAGGGGGGGGGAATTGGGGACATTGGTGGTGGGATATGGGCACTGGTGGAGGGCGGATGCTGGAACTCTGTGTGACCGAAACCTCCAAACATGAACAAAATTGTAATTGTATATCTCACGGTGGTATAATAAAGTATTAATTAAAAAAAAAAAAACAAAACTCAAAAAAAAAAGAAATATTTTTTGCTAGGTAATTTATTTAATGTACTTGGGTACCTAATGTATTTATTGGGTTTGTATACTTCTTGCTGTGTAAAGTATCTGGGTAATGCAATTAATTTTTAATGTGGACTTTCTGCTGTGCAATTTGACATATAACATATAAGTGCGATGTCAGCTCCACCTCCATCAAGACTCGAACCGCCCTCAACAAATTCTTCATGCTCTCTGGAGTCCTCTCCTTTCCTCATCTTTATCTTTGGCAATCACTTTCTAGGCTGCATTTTTGCTTCATTACAACCAGAGTGCATACAACTTTAGAAGGTTTGTATCCTACTTGGAGTTTCTTCAGGGCACCACAGTGCACCACCCACCTTCAGTGCACCCACAGACATACACACACAGACACACACAGACACACACACACACACACACAGACATAGACACAGACAGACAGGCAGACACACACACACACACACACACACACACACACACACCCTACCCCCAAGTATATGGTCTATAGCAACTCGTCTTTTTCCTGTCCTCCAGGCACGGAGATTCAACAATGCTGCTGTGCATTGTAATAGTCCTGATTTATTACTGTTTCAGATCCCATTCTATGGATAAACCAGTTTGAATTTAATGTATTTCCACAATGTAGGGAATAGTCCCTCAGCTGTATGTCCCCAAACCATGTCCCTAGCACATGTTCTCCTTGTCGGAAGCATAGAACGGAGTCTAGTTGTTTCCCTTGAAACAGAGTAAGATTTGACACTGGAGACAATAAGCCAACATGATCAATAGTGAGTGTCTAATGACTGTCTTCTATCTACTTTCTTTTACGTTCTTGTCTGTTTTCTAAAACAAACGGTACATATTAGTTTTGTAATAGAAAAGCCTTGTTTTGAGATAGATAATGTACTAAAGATGTAGAGAAATAAAAAATATACTTGCTTCATTTTTATTTAAGTGATAGTAGATAATCTCAGTCTGCTACACATTCAGTAAAAAACTGGGTTTGGCAAAAAGTTTACTCAACCCAAAGGAGGAAAATAGGCACTAATAATAGGATTATAATTCTTCTTTTTTTTCAGTAACCGTTTCACTCTTGCAATCGAGCAGGCTGCTGTATCTTTAAGAAGAGAGGGTCTCCAAACAGTTTATGAAGTAATAGATCATATATAAATAGGGTTGTTTGCTCTTGGTACAGATGCCATCATTACTAACTACTTTCAGGCTCTTTGAGAGCTAAATAATTCCGTAATGCATCATTGAACATTTAGTTGCTTCATAGCAGATGGTTTCAGGGGTCCATCTGCTCACAGCAATGTTTTCAATGAGCCCCCCTTCACCTTCACCAAAAGGTTTGGAAGCGTTAGAATATTCATTCTCTACTACAGGTGCACTTTCTCCCTCCCACCCCTACCCCCAATTGTTTCTCTCTCACTCCACCTCTCCTTTTCCTCCTCCTATTCTTTCCCTTGCTCCTTCTCTTTCCCTCGCTGTCTTATTTCCTGTCTCTCTTCTTTCCTTTTTCTGTCTCTGTCAATGTCTCTTTATCTCTCTCAGTCTCTCTTTTTCAGATGTTTATGTATAAAAACCTATTCCATGTGTCAGGGTACCTGGTGAACGATTATGTTGTATTAAAGAATTTGTGAACTCACCTAAGTTATTGTATATGCGTACATCTGTGTGCATGTGTGTGATATGATTGCTTTCTTGGGCCATGTGTTGAAAGGGAGAAACAAGGCTGTCTGTTGGCTTTGCTCCATGACTCCATGAGTACAGACATCATGTCTGTACTCATGTCTTTTAGAGAGTATGCTGGGGAAAGAGAGCATGCCACTTTTGAGGATGCAGGGAGTTCCTCTGGCAAGGTCAGGGAAACTTGGGAAAAATGGGGGATGTGCTCCCTCTAAAACCATATGGATGGGAGTAAACAGAATGTTACACTGGAATGCTGGGTCCATTCCAGGGGTAAGTGTTATGGGGACACAGCAAGACTTATTCCAGAAATCCCCAATGCCCTATTACCTCTGTGAGTGCTGGGATTCACAAGCAGAGTTCTGGAGACAAGCAAAACGGTGGCCTGCAGTGTCTTAGACATGGTGGGAGCTCGCCAAGGATGCAGTTCCTCTTTCTAAACTGGAAAATTGTAAGAAAAGACAAAATTAGTGATGAGTACCACAAATCATTTGGTAGAGAACCTCCCAAAGAACAAGGCAACTAATTGCAGTTTGTTGAGATGGAATCTAGGAATACCTCAATCCAAACTACTCAGTAGTGATTCAATACCACAAGCCTCGCCCATTGTTCCCATGGTCTAGTGGAGATGTCACGTAATTACAAATTTGTTATCAAAAGGGAGTAAAGAAGAACAGCAATTCATAGCAATGTTCCTGTTCCTGGTTTATTGTGCCCTAGTTTGTATTCAAATGCCAATATTTTAACTTGACTAAAAGGAACAAATGAACTCAGATTAGGGAATTAAAGAAAATAATTGCTGCTTCCTTTTAGAGAAGCCCATGTTCTATATTAAGTGTGGATTTCTCTCCCTTCAAACTTCTCTAGGTAAATTTATTGTTTCTTTCAATACACTATTTTCTCACACACACATACAGGGAAAATTACTGTAGCTTATTAAGTCACATTGGAAAGTGGTTGAAGGCAATGCACATGTTATATTCTTTTTCTCAAATATATGAAAAATTGAAACTACTTTTTTCTGACTTGAACAGCTCCTGTTCTATGCAGTTATCATTTGCAGTGGTTCTTGCCATGCTTGAGACCTTGCTTTAGTACCTACTAGCTGCCTGGACCAAGATGGCAGCAGAGATTCTATTTCTAGCTTTGGGATCTTCTAGTTTCTGAGTTAAATGTCTGAGGTGAATGATTTAAAACTGGCCACTATCTAGAGGAGGCTACCACATTTGGAACTCAGCAGGGCTCATTTCTACAATATGGACATCAAGAGCCTGTTGATCATCCATCAGGAATTTCCACTGACATTGACGTTACCATCACACCACAATTTGCACCTGAGAGCACCAGAGTGCAGACCTGTTCCAGTGCTGGTGAACATGGAGAATCCAGTTCACTGAACTCAAGTTTACCTTTTTAGGTGCCATTTAACATTCAGTCAGGCTGGGCCCAGTTAACTTTCTGAGGAACCCCAGATTAAGGATAGGACTTGCTCTGTGTTTATCATCTATCTGGGGAGAGATGCTAGATCTACATGCAATAACTGCAGGAAACATTTTGAGGGTACCTCCAGGGACTGAGATCTCTCATTCTAGTGAGAGAATTGGGGGACCCACAGTGGAGGTGCTCAGAATCCATTTTCTTACATCTCCACAGATCCTGCCAAACACTTGCTTTTTAAAAAAAGATAAATTGAGACAAAGGGCCTCAGACTCACAAAGAGCAATTTGGGGTGGATATTATTTAATGGAAGTAACATTGCTTTAGAATATGATGTAGTATTCAGAGGTACGTCATTATCCACCATATCTGAATCTATTGCTATCTTCATCACTAAAAGTCTATTTTTTTTTTATCCTTCACCATGCAATTATATGGATTGATTGTTTAATTTATGTTTTTCTTTTATTCAAACATCACAGTTTACAAAGTTGTCTGTAATACAACTTTGAGTTTTTCCAGGGTGGGATTTATTTTAAGTCTGTGCTTGCAGAAAGCCGGTATAGATACCCAAGGATAGGAATAAAGGATGTGTAATGAATAAATAGTTGCAGGGCCCCAGCTAAGACCCTCGGGTCATGCTTTGAAGTAGGAAGACGAGAGTAACTAGAGACTTTGGCACTTAAAAGTGGAGACCGAAGTTGGGAGATGTGTTCATGGAAGATAAACTGCACTTGACTGTGTTATAGATGAGGTCAGTGTAGGCACTGAATTGTTCGCTGAATCAAGACCTACTTGCTCTATAGGCAGGAAGCAGCCAGAGAAGCAGAGACTTGTTTCTGACAGTTTATTTCTTGGCCATAAGGCTTACATAGAGAATGTTCACCAATGAAGGTCTGTGGTTACATATCAGAAAGTAGACTTGATCTTCCAAAAATCAAACTTTACTTCAAATTTCGAAGGACAATAGTTGCTTGTTAAAAAAGCTTTTCTCTTTGCTTCCCCCCCCCCCAGAGCCCGAGACAGTGGATAGTCAGAGTGGTACATGTCTGTGACTCAGACTAAAAGCTGTGAGTTTGCTAGGAGAATGTTTCCAGCCACTCAGCCATCTCCCAGGTCCTTCCAACTGGAGGAAAAGCATCATTTTCTTTTTGATTATGAGCAGAGACAGAAGCTAAGTAATTGATCTTTGAATAAAGCAAGTGGATTCATGTCTTAGGACAGCTTTGGAAAAGCAGCAACACTCTGAATGACTTCAATATGCAAAAGCCTTGGTCTTCTATTCTGAATGCTAGAGACCCAGGTGTCAGTGGGCTTGGCGCCTTCGAGACAGCGTGGGGCAGCCTGTTCCAAGCCTCTCTTCTAGCTTCTTAGGGTTTCCTGGCAGTCTTTGTTTTCCCTTGGCTTAGTAAAATGTCTATTCCATCTCCATATTCATTTCCTCTTTGCATATCTGTTTCTACATCCAAATTCCACCTTTAAATAAGAAACCCCATTTTATTGGGTCAGGGTCTATGCTAGAGGACCTCATTTTCACTCCATTCTTTTCACACATTGAGTATCACTCACAGACACTGAACACTTAGAATGTTTTGGAAGGACACAGTTTGACCTGTGCAGAAAGCCCTGTTGGTCTACCCTTCTATTTGGGCCCCTAACTGTGTGTATTAAATGCTGCGGTAGGGGCCTGGAGGAAGAAAGCTTAGAGGGCTTGACTCATGTCTTGCTTTTTGTGAGACCCCAACTTCTATCCTTATTATAGCATGGCCCCTGATCATCACTGGGTGTGGCCTCGGTGGCCCCCAGAACTGCAAATAGCTTCACCTCACCAAGTCCAAGCATTGAAGATTCAGCCCAGTTGCCTGAGTATCTTTAGCAGTGGCCCAGGAACTCTCTGCTGGGAAGGACCCCCCCCACCCTGTACCCAAATGAACAAATAAAATAGTGGGTTGGAGAAAAAAAAATTAAAAAATTTACATTGAGAAGTGACTTTTATAGGTGGGGAGTATGTATTTGAACCTTTGCTGAGTGATATTTCCTCACAATAGGAAACAGGAGAGAGAAATCAATGATAAACAAAGGCTTCACAGATGATCCAGACAGCCAGTGAATGAAAGAACATAAGGGAAAAACAGGGTCTATTTATCTAGAACATTCCATTAACAAGCATGTCCCATGATACTCACAGTGTTGACTGACAAGCTATCAAACATTTTATAAAAATGAGTCCTACAACAAGGGAATTTCAAACTCTTGCCAGAAGCAAAGGCTATCTATTGCCAGGTAGAATTTGTTGTCACAAAATAAAGTGAACTGAACCTTGGAATCTGGTGGAACTTGGTGCTCTAATGAATCAACCTTTCAGCAGACCCAAGACATGTGAATTCAATCCAATTTTGAAACAATCAAACTTTGACTTTATTCAATATAAAACTCAGACTTAAAATGATGTCTCAAATACCTAAACAAATTTGTGTTCTTAAATATGTAACATATATTCTAAGTCAGTGACTACATTAACTCTGAATCAAAGCTAGAATGAAGTTCCAAAGTTGCAGTTTTACTACCTGGAGTAAAAGTGTTCCAGCTTCTTTCTTATCCTTAGTATATACTCTTGAATGACAGCACAACCTTCAGTAGCCCAAAACAAAGGAGTCCTCCATGCTCACTGCAGATCTTGGTCTACAGGTGAGTTGGGGAGCTGTGGAACTGGAGATGTGATTTACAGTGTTTCTGTTCCTTAACTATGGGTCAATAAATGGGCAACTCTAAGTTGGTTGTATTAGGAGACAGTAAATACTGTTCACAGCCTTCACAGCCCATATCTGGGTGTCTCCTGGCTTTGGGCAGATCATCATCATGACTCAAAACCCAATGAGTTGTTTCAAAAACATCAGAGAAGGGCTGGAGCCATAGCACAGCGGGTAGGGCATTTGCCTTGCACGTGACTGACCCGGTTCGATTCCCAGCACCCATATGGTCCCCTAGCACCATCAGGAGTAGTTCCTGAGCAAAGAGCCAGGAAGTAACCCCCTGAGTGTCGCCAAGTGTGATCCAAAAAAGAAAAAAAAACATCAGAGAGCCCAAAAAATAAGTCAATATTAAAGCACATCCTTATGTGTATGAGGCCCTCACGGGATCACCATAACAACGAGAGATTTAGATAACAAATGCAACATGAGGATCTTATCTGAAATTTATCAGGATAAGTTTCCTTATCTGGAAACTTCTCAGATAAAGATCAACCTTCTCTTATTTAATTGTTATGGTAATAGAGGAAACTTTTATCACATCTCTGATATTAACAGAAGAACAAGAAATTTCGGGTTTTCAGTTACTTAGCAGGAAGTCATAGAACTTCCTGTTAAAACCACTTTCTTCTTTTCCAGTGTCATGGCAGACTGTCAAGACTTGGTCTTAAAATCAGGTTCAGAAAAGTCTTTGCGAATAGCATTACTTGTGCTCTATAAAAGGAGACCTAATTATATTTATGCTTCATTGATGATTTTGTACTTCTTTGGATTAAATGGACTGCTAACTTGAAAAAATATGCCCCCTGCATAAAAAATATCACTGCCAATGAATGGCTGACCTACATTCACAAAATGACTAAATCACAGTGATTAAATCAGAGGCAATTGAAGCATTTGTTACCATTGGAAAACACACTGTTTCTCATTTATAGTGGTACTAGCTGCTCATTTTAGCTTTTGGCTCAGACTTTACTTTAAAAATGAGCAGCAGTTTTGTTGTCCTAAAATAAGAAACAAGAGGGAAAAACACAGCTGAATGAAAACAACACTTTCTTCACTCCAAACAAAATTGGATTCAGGCTGTGTCTCTCACGAATCCCAGTGGACATAAGGTCGCTGTGTTTTCCTCTGGAAACCTCTTCACCACTGTGAACTCTCTTTTCTATGAATCAGCTTTGGTTCCCTCTACAGCATTGAAAGGATCAATGAAATGAGCCTAAAGTAAGTTTTCCTTTATTTATTACCCTTTTTATAGAGGTAATATTGGTTTACAATATTGCATATATTTAGTAGTATAATTTTCACCACTTCAAAGCAAGTGACCACATCATACCCCCCTAGGCAAGAATTTGTACCCCTCTACTACTGTCCCTGGTCTGCCTCCAGCTCTGATGCCGCCCTCCTGCTCGCTGTCTGTCTCTATGTCTCTCTGTCTCTGTCTTTCTCTATCTCTGTCTCTGTCTCTGTCTGTTTCTGCCCCTGCCTGTCTGTCTGTCTGTCTGTCTGTCTCTCTCTGATGCCCTCAGTTCTGCAGTCGAAGCCAGATTGGGTGGGTTTTGGTTTGGTTCTCTTATTCTCTTTCCTCACCTCCCACACACGAGTGAGGATATCTGGTATTTGTCTTTCTCCTTCTGACTTATTTCTCCGTAGCACGACCCTCCCCAATTCCATCATGTGTCAAATAACAGGATTTCCTTTTTTTTCCTTTTCAGTACCTGAGTAGGATTCGTGATTCATTGTGCATAAGAGATCATGTCTTTGTCCATGCGCCTGTCTTTGGACTCTCAGGCTGTCTTTTCCTCACTACAATAAGTAGCTGCAATGAACACTGGCCCACATGTATCTTTCCAGATTCATTTTTCTAAGCGCTGACACCATGGTTGACAATACTGTTGATGGCAGGGTTTCTTCCATAACACTCTCCCTCACTACACCCCTCTCCCAACTGTCTACTTCCCTCCACCGATGTCTCAGAATCCTCCTCCCTGCCATTCCTATTCCTCCCTCATTTTGCTCCTCTGTGGCAAACTTCCCAATGAAGATCAGCTTTCAGTTTCTGTTACCTTTTGGCATTTGATAAACCCTTACCTTATTTCCTTATATCCCACATATAAGAGATCACGCTGACAGAGGCATTCTGTATTCTCAGAAACCTCTGTACTGTTTCCCTTTCCTCCAACAAAACACAAGGGCTCCCTGAATACAACTGAATCATGTAACATATTTCCTCAGCCCTATTCCATTTTATTGTTGTATTTTGAATGTCCAATAAGATCAGATTGTGGCCACTTTCCTCCTGAACACTACCAGTCTCCCTACATTAGTCCAGAGGGAATCTGAGCCATTTCCTTCGCAGTTGGCAGTGCCCCTAGAGCTGGAGCAGCTGGCGAGGCTAAGGTGCCTGCTAACAGCCCAAGGGTCTTTTCTCTAAAAGACAAAGCCAGCAAACCTGCCAAGTGTCATCTTGAAGAAGTGGGATGTCACAGCCATGGAAGAGTATTCATTGTGTAGCATGTCCTCCACCAGGATTTCTGAGATCACACAGAAGTTACAAAAGCACCAGGGGCAAGAACATTTGTCACCCTGAATTACCAACCCCCTTTCGAGGACAAGGGGGAGGGAAGGACTCCTATGGTCTTGGTCTTCATACCCTAATGCAAATGCAGGCAGAAAGAGAACTTAAGTAGGGAAATTCCCAAATGTCCTCCCTGGAGAGTAAAGGAAAGTTCCAGAAAAGTCACTTTGGAGATCACTCAGCTCTTCCTCAAAATAGTGACAAAATGAATTTGTCCCATAAAGCCAGTAGATCCTTCATCACCCGAGGAGGATGGAAATCCTGTGACTGGCAGCATATAAAAACCTGTGTTCTCAAAGTCACCAGAGGACACTGATTGTTGGAAGCATCTACTCTCTTTCTGTCTCTTATGAATTAGGCAGTCCTTATTGCTATAAATATGAAAAGGAATAACTATGTTCTATATCAAAAATTTTATATCAAGCTACTACCACACCTAATTGAAAAACTGTGGTAATAGCTTGATTATTCAAGGAGTTATACCAAATTTTGATTCAAGTAAAACCAAAAAAGTAGGTGGGGGGCCGGAACTATAGCACAGCGGGTAGGGTGTTTGTCTTGCACGCGCCTACCAGGGTTCCATTTCCGGCATCCCATATGGTCCCCCGAGCACAGTCAGGAGTAGTTCTTGAGCGAAGAGCCAGGAGCAACTCCTGAGTGTCACCAGGTGTGACCCCCCCAAAAAAAAAGTATGTGGGACAGGATGCAATATTTCTGTGAACAGCATTGTCATCTTTTCCCCACCCCCAACTGAAATCGCGCCTATCAAAGGAGAAGCTTTCTATCTAAGGAATCTCTATTGTACCTCTATTGTCTACTAAAAAAGCAGGGTGCTCTGTCTCTGTCTCTCTAGAATATCTGCAAATGATCTGAAAAGAAACACTGTCATGATTAGGAATGGAAGACTGTGGTTTGCAAAGGATTACAAATTGAATTTGATTTGGATTATAAATTTCAAAGGTTTGATTATAGGAGCTTTCCAAAATAACTACATTCCCAAAACTTCATGAGAAAAATATGAATGAAAATAAATAACTGCAAAGACATAATATTGGTCTGTATGTTTAATTATTTAATTGTTTTCTAAATTAAAGCCTTTTCCATTTTGGAGAATTCTTTGAACACACCTTGATTTCCTAAGCATCTGAACAACAGAAGTATATTGCATTACTATAACCAGTTAAAATATGTTGTGTTGTATGTGATAGTATCTTATAATAGTTAAATTTGTCATTGCAGTTCAAAGACAAACCTCATGAAAATCCCTTGCTTTCTCAACCAGAAATAATTTCGGTTGCAGTAAAATGTGAACATATATTTTATAATAAAAATGTTTTCTAGTGCCTTTGTACTGATTTATGCAGAGTTGAATTTCTTGAGGGTTGGTGACGTGATCTTGAAGTATTTCAGATGTCTCCACTTGAAGAAAAAAAAAGAAAATGGAAATTATTCCAAGTTTCCAACATGGACACAATTACCCAGTTCTTTTGCTCTTGAAGGAAAGAATTGCAAAAGTTTAGAATCTTTGTGGGAGTAAAGAAATGATTTATTGCCCTGAGGTCACTTCCTGAAGCCACCCCTGGGGGCGGGAAGGGACAGAGGACTCAGAGCTCTGCTTTGCGTCCCTTTATTACTTGTGAAATGCTATTCACCTCAGTAACCATCATTCTGGATCTTTCTTAACTAGTTTGGCCCAACAACATCTGAAACACTCTAACCTCAATTTTTCCACGGTGTGCTTCTTGGGCTGAGTTGGGTTGTGACATTATTTCCTCTGCTTTCCGAGTTAAGAAAATTACTTTTAGCAGGTCATCGTAAAGGCAGGATTATTACATAATTGGAAGAAGCGTGTTCCATTTTTCAGAACCCAGACAGCGTTGTTGGGGTGGGGGTATGTGTCCCTTTGCCTCTCCCACGCTTGATAAGTGTTCCCTGCATTTCTTTGGGAGAAAAATCAGACTTCTCAGCACCCGTTTCGCCTCCAATTTAATGAAGTTGTTAAAGTAGCAAGACTGACAGGTTAATTATCCTTTATAAAAGGGGGACAAATTGAACTGTGTCTTTCCATCATTTTTTGATATATCAAGAAGCTCCGAGGTGCCCAGATGCGGCTCTGGTGAATACGGCAGTTAATCCAGCCTGCAATTCTTTGCTGACCCTGTTCTCCCCAACGGGCCTGACTCTATTGCAGTTGGGTTTTGTTTCACATTCAACAGATTCCACTTTATTATAAATTCAGAAGGATTTTTTTCCTTCCTCTCTCTCCATATGTTGGCTGACAGCTCGCCTGAAATAACTGATGGCTAAATTTAAACTCTGATGAAAATTAACCCAAGTGTTAAATGCAAACAGGAGCTGCTTGGAAGAGAAAAAGAGTTATCATGGTAGATGCCAAACACTGGAAAATGTGTGTAAATTAATGGAGTCTCGCTGGTGACAAGCCGTCAGGCACTTTGGACGGCTCTTGCTTGCGCAGGAGTCCCACAGAAGTTGGCCAGAGGGCAGCTCGGACAAGGCCTGCTTTTCAAAAAAGGCCGCGGGAAGCCTGACAGTAACGCTAACTAGATCATCGAAAGTTCATGGTCAAAGAAGAGAATTTTTTTTTTTCCTTGCAAAGCTTTGCACTAAACAGAGTTTGCAAGACAGGAGGGCCACGAATGAGATATCAAACTGCAAGTGCAGCAAAATGATCAAAAGGGGAGAAGAAAAATCAGGGCGGGGGTGATGTAAAGCTCAAGCCAAGGAATTATTGGCCTCAGATCACAGGGATAATTTGGAGAAATGGGCTGGGGAACAATTATAAGCAATTGCCTTGACCCCATTTCAACTGATACCATTTCTCGACCCCATTTCTCCTTCTTGTCCACAAGTTACATCTGAATTTCTTAATTTCTCGTATTCAAATAAGTCACTTTACTGAAGCTAAGTATAAAGGAAAAGAAATTTAACCCTGTAAACTCTGCATTCATTCATCACTATTCAAGGGAGAAAAATCCAACCCGTTCTTGACTTATCCTCACCAATAAGGCACTATTTTTGCTTTTTAAAAACATAGCATTAAATAATATTGTAGCTGAGCAGTAGCAGAACATGACTAGATCATGCCCAAAGACATGATGCAGAAAGAAGCCCCAGTCCATGCTCCACATCTTTTGTTTCCCACATAAAAGTTTATTTTATTAAAAAATTTTTTATAATACCACCATGAGATACACAATTACAAAGATGTTCATGATTGGGTTTCAGTCATACAGTGTTCCAGCACCCATGCCCCCATCAGTGCCCATGCCCCCACCAATGTCCCCTGATTTCCTCCCTCTCCCTCAGACTGTCTCTATGGCAGGTGGCAGGCACTTTTGCCTCTTCTCTCTCTCTCTCTCTCTCTCTCTCTCTCTCTCTCTCTCTCCCCTCCCTCTTCTCTCATACATCCATATATTGTGGCTTGCAATACATACATTTAGAGTTTATCATGTATATCCCTTTGCCTATATTCAATGGTCAGTTTTAGGCTGGTATTATCATGTCCAGCAATTATTAGCATTCTGTTCCTACTGCAAGTGTGTAGGAGTCAGAGGTTAGGTAAGACAGAGAGGGGAACAGCACTCTCTACCTCTTAATAGTCCTTGACCTTGAGCCAGTCCGTGAGCCTCAGCTGGCAGACCTAGAAATGAGGGGAGCAGAAATCTGCTGAAATGGCCCCCTGGAGAGGGTGCTGACCTCTCACTCATTGAGCCTCAGACAGCCTCTGAACACCCTGGAGGAGTGATCCCATGGGGGAAATGGGGCGATATGGGGGGTCTGCGAACTGGTGTCAAGTGCAGGCTGTGCTGCTGAGCGCCGTTCACCATCCTTCTATCACGTGACAAGCAGGGGCCACTGGCCCTAAGGCACCTTTTTTTTTTTGTAATCTACAGCCTCTGTCCAGCCATGAGATCTCTCTTCGTGAGTCTCTGCCTACCCAAGACAAGGTGGACTCACCTTTCTCACTGCCCATCACTCCAATCTCCCTTGTTTCCTGAGCTTTCCCTCCGGTTTGGGAATAGACAAGACAAGTTAGATGATTTGGGTTTGGAAGGGTCAGAGCTTCTGGAAGACACTGAAGCAAGGGGAGTAAAGCTCTGGAATCCCTAAAGCAGCTCCATGACAAGGTGCGGATTTTCCCCTAGAAGGAAATCTAATGACATGCTGAGCCCCTTATTCTTGTTTTCCTGGTCGACAATTGCACCTGCTCAGTCCAAGCTTGTTCAGTAAAATTCAGTCATTCATTAGTGACTGTGGCTCCTAACTCAACCAGTCTCTTTTTTTGGTTTACTTTCAGGGCCACACCCAGTGGTGCTGAGGGTCCAATTTGGCTCGGTGCTTAGGGGCCTGTCCTAGAAGTGAACACAGGACCGTACAGTGCCAGGTTCAAAGTTGGGGTCTCCCTCATGCAAAGCAGACACTTGAGCCTTTGGAACCATTTCCCTACCCCAAGATCAATGATCTTATTAGGGGTGAGGGTCACCATTGTGTCCCATCTAAGTTCCCCTGACTAATGACATCTACAATGACCTGATTTCCCTAATGAGGTCACATTCCCAGATTCCGAGGGCTTCAAGCAATGCATGCAGGAGGAAGAGAGGAAGAGCCACGCTCCCCATAATAGGATCAGACGGGCAAGTGTGGAGCCCAGAGCTCTGTAGATGAAAAGGATCAGGAGAACCAGAAAGGCCAGGCCAGGGTGGACTCAGCATTTCCTCTC
Organism: Cryptotis parvus; assembly: GCA_021461705.1. NCBI lineage: Eukaryota > Metazoa > Chordata > Mammalia > Eulipotyphla > Soricidae > Cryptotis > Cryptotis parvus. The sequence continues at coordinate 101,187 of JAJIBD010002962.1, forward strand.
GCGAACGAGCTGAGCCAGTGGATCAGGCATAGCCCATCTTGGGCAGCAGGCTTTGAACAAGCCTAACAATAACTAAACTTCAGAACCCACCCCGGGAGGCAGCAGGGGAGAAAGAGGAAATGAATGGGCCAGCTGCCGAGTGATTCACAGGACGCGGTAACTCCAGCCTGGGAAAAGTGAATTAAATGAGAACGGGACCGCGAACGTGTTATTAGCTCGCTGTTACAATGCAGTGTGACATTTACTTTAGCAAGCCTGTGGAGGAAGCAAGAACAAATTCTATTACAGCTCTCACAGAAGTTTGTAGCGGCAGGGGAGAAGCTGTGCCAACGAGCAAAGCTCAGAAACGAGCTTTTGCAGGGAGAGGGGGATCCCTGCAGGCTGGATGTCCATCCACCCATTCCCCAACTGGGCCCCTCTCCGCCTGGCTTCATTCGTCAGCATGCCCTGTCCTTACCTGGAAAATAAGACCAACAGCATAATGTGTTCCAGGCATGAAAACGTGTATTACAGCTTCTAGGGCAAAACAGACAGACATAGACAAATATGTACATATGTATTTAGGTTTGGGGGGTCTTACCTGTAGGTTCTCAGGGGGCTACTCCCAGATCTGTGCTCAGGGATCACTCTCACCAGTGCTAGAAACAACTACACAATGCTGGGGATCAAACTGGGCCAGTCACATGGAAAGGGAAGTGCTTAGCCCATTGTGAAATCTCTCTAGCCCAACACAAGTATTTAAAAGCCAAAAGCTTCATACACTAAGATAATGGTGTTAGAAAGTTCTGTTTTATTTTTCTTTTCCTCTATGACTTATGACGTTGAGCCAAAGCACCCATTATGGTTCCATTGCCCCCTCCCTGCATCAGTGTCATCAGGAATACCAGAGCACAGGTCTAGTACATGCTAGACTAGAGCACAGAAAAGACAAATTACCACCCCACCCCTTGCGTTGTGATGCCCAGAGGACTCAAGCACTTGGTAGTGGTGCTCAATCCGTTACTTGTGGCACTGCCACATACTTGGTGGTGGGGCATTCCCACCTGCTCGCCAGGGGTAACCCAGCACTTCAGTTGGGTGCTGCACACACTTGGTTGCACCATGATGGTGATCACACACTTTGCCATAGAACTGGGTGCCCTGTGCACTCCAGCTATTGGGCTCGCTCTCAGCTCACACTTGAGTGTTGCCCAGGGTTGAACTTGCAGCCTTGCAGCTTATAAGGCAGATGCTACACGTGGAGGCATTCCCAAGCCCAAAGACTTTAAATTTTTTTATTTAATTTAAAAAAATTTAATCACTGTGAGATAGACCATTACAAAGCTGTTTACGATTGGGTTTCAGTCATACAGTGTTCCAACGCCCATCTCTCCACCGGTGCACATTTCCCAACACCAACCAATGTGCCCATATCCTTCCCCTCCACCCCTTCCCTGACAACCTGCTTGAAGACTCTCTCTCTCTCTCTCTCTCTCTCTCTCTCTCTCTCTCTCTCTCTCTCTCCCCTGCCTTTTGTACATTTTGGTTTGCAATACCAACATGTAAATCCCTTTCCCTACTTTCAATACTCAGTTTTTATTCTATCACTATCACTATCACTATCTCCCATTGATTATCTATTTGCTAGAGCGGGCACCAGTAATATCTCCATATGTCCTGTCTCATGCTAGTAGAACCCAAAGGCATCCGCTTGCTCCAGGAACATAAAGAGCCTCAAAGCCATTATATTAGGTCATAGGAATGACCTAATATAAATGTTACTGGTATTTGGCATATCAAATACGACATGAGCAGCTTGCCAGGCTTGCCGTGCAGGTGGCATACTCTTGTAGTCACCTCTAAATAAAGCAATTATTGATGAACTGCGCGGCCGCTAGCAGCCGAGCGAGCCAGGCTGTGATAGTCTGGTCTGCTGGGTGGAGTTGTGACAAGAAAGAAGTCAGGATGTGGAAAACGGCAGTCCCCCATGGAGTCCGGGGGTCGTCTGGCTTGTTGTGAGGCTCTGCTGGGGTGGCAGGCCAGGGCTAGAACCTGCCATGCCTCCTGGGCGCCTCATGAGTGGCTGGGCACAGGGAGAGCAAGTAGCAGCTCTGCCCCAAGTCTGAGAGTCTCTGGTTCAGCATACCTGGGCCGGATTGAAAAAAAAAACTGCTGCAGGGTGAGTGTGGATGATCCGGGCTGTGATAGTCTGGTTCTGGTCTGCTGGGTGGAGTTGTGATGAGAAAGAAGTCTGGATGTGGAAAACGGCAGCCCCCATGGAGTCGGGGGTCGTCTGGCTTGTTGTGAGGCTCTGCTGGGGTGGCAAGCCAGGGCTAGAACCCGCCATGCCTCCTGGGCACCTCATGAGCGGCTGGGCACAGGGAGAGCAAGTAGCAGCTCTGCCCCATGTCTGAGAGTCTCTGGTAACCAGAGACTCTCAGTTTTAGTCTAGCATTACTATTTCTATTATTGTCAAACTGGTCCTGTCTCTATCTTACCTATTCTCTGCCACCCCCACCCCCCCCCCACCACTCTTGTGGTAGATTCCAACCACTGCCAGGTCCTCCTGGCTCCTGTTTTCCCCTGGCCTTGGATATTAGTGTCATACTATATTTTAATATCCCACAAATAAATGGAGTCATTCTATATCTGTCCTTCTGACTAATTTTGCTCATCATGATACTCTCCATGTCCATCCATTTACAGGCAAATTTTATTACCTCACTTTTTCCTGAAAGCTTGTAGTATTTCATTGTGCATATGTACCATGGTTTCTTTTTTCCAGCTGTCTGTTCTCATTCACTCAGTTTGTTTCCGGATTCTTGTTATTGTGAACAGTGATGCAATGAACATAGAAGTGCAGATGGTGTTTCTGCTGTATTTTTTCAGCCCCCAGGGTATATTCCAGAACTGGTATTGCTGGGTTAAGTGGGAGTTCAATTTCTAATTTTTTGGAGGAATGTCCATAATTTTTTTCCAACAAGGCTGGACAAGTCAGCATTCCCACCAACAATGGATGAAAGTCCCTTTCTCCCTGCATCTACACCATTACTGGTTGTTCTTGCTCTTTTGGATGTGTGCCAGTCTCTGGTGTGAGTTGGAACCTCACTCTTGTTTTGATTTGCATCTCTCTGATGATTAGTGATGAAGAGCATTTTTTTCAATATACTTTTTTGGCCATTCAAATTTCTTCTTTTTTGGAAGTTTCTGTTCATTTCTTCTCCCCATTTTTTTGATGGGGTTAGTTATTTTTTTCTTGCAAAATTCTACCAGTGCCTTTTTATATATCTTGGATATTAACCCCTTAGCAGATGGGAATTAGGTATTCCCATCTGTATTCTTTCCCAATCTGTAGACTGTCTTTGTATCTTGGTCACCATTTCTTTTGAGGTGTAGAAGCTTCTTAGCTTCATGTAGTCCCATTTGTTTATCTTTGCTTCCACTTACTTGGTCAGTGGTGTTTCATCTTTGAAGATGCCTTTAGTCTCAAGGCATGAGAGAGTTTTGTGTATGGAGACAGTTTTAGCCATGGAGAGTTTTGTTTATCTTCTCTTCCATGTCCCTTATGAATTCAGGTCTGATGTTATACTCTTTAATCCATTTTGATCTGACTCTGTGCATGGGGTTAGATAAAGGTTTGAGTTCATTTCTGCATTTATCTCTCCAGTTTCCCTGGCACTACTTGTAGAAAGAGACTTTCCTTGCCGCACTTCATATTTCTTGCTCCCTTATTAAAATTAAGGATCATATATTTGAGGATTTGTGTCAGGATATTCAACTCTATTCCATTGGTCTGTGGGTCAGTCTTTAGTCTGTGGGTCTGTCTTGATTCCAATACCGTGCAAATATCAGGAAACCAGAAACCGGATGGGCTTTTTCCCATGGCTACTTGTAGGATGAGGGAAGTTCATCACTGTGCTTTGGTGGGGACAGAAAGTCACAGTATAGAGGAGAAGCAAGCAGATGGATGTCCTGGTATGGTCAGGAAATGAGGGGACAAGAAGGGAATGGGAGTTCCAGGAGCCCACAGAACCCCAGGTTGGCAGAGACTTGCCGTTTCTGCATGGTACTGCTTTGCAGGGGCATTTCAAGTGCAAAGCAAGATCATCATGGTGGAAGGCCCCAAGCTATGGAAAGGAATGATGGTGAGTCTCTGCAGGGTCTCTCTGGGCTGTCTGTTATCAGCAGGTGATCTGAAGGCCATGATTAAACTATGTGCAAACTCCATCCTCTCCTTCACCCCCTATTTCTGGAATCAGAGTTCCAGTGCTTCAGGCCCTCGTCAGTGCTTCTTGGATTTCAGGGACTCGTGGGTGGTCCCGAACCACAGGAATCCCATCTGCTCCTCACATCAGAGTGACTGCTAAATTCGAGCAACCAAGAACACCATCTCTTGGCTAACTGAGCATCTCTGATGTCTCAATCCCAGATCCATCCAGGTGATGAGGCTGGCGGCCATTTGTCCTGTCTATCTTCTTTTTCTGAATGATAAATAAAGACCTTCAGAATCACAGCCACTTGTTTGATTTGGAGGGAGGGTGCTGGGAGAAGTAGTTTCTTTTTTTATTTCTTTTATTGAGCCCAGGTCTTGGTTAAAGTTTTAGAAGAATCTAAAATGAATGAGAATGAGGCATTCTTAAAGGAGACTTAGTGGAGGGTCAAGTTGCTGTTTATATTGGAACTCTGGAGCTTAAAGATTAAGAGGCGGCAACAAAAAGTTTCTCATGATCCCAATGCCAAGAAGCTGGGCACAATTAATAAATGCCTGCCAAGTTCACCAGAGCTGGGCACCAGATGGGAGGAGAATGGCCCCTTACAGTATCTTGTGGACTGATGGCCACTCAGAACCACAGTCTGTATGGTTGAGCCTATGTCAGCAGAAAGGGAGAAAGCGAGGTGTGAGCCCCTGGGGCTCTCCCTGGGAACTTTCTATGTCTCCTTGGACCCAGCTGAACTCTTAGATTCAAGTAGACTCTCACTATTTGTCTCTCTCCGCATTCTCTCTCTCTCGCATTCTCTCTCTCTCTCTCCTTTATTGAATCGCAGTGAGATACATGGCTACAAAGTTTTTTCATGGTTAGGTTTCAGTCATGCATTTAATGACCCCAAACTCCTCCCTTCAGCAGTGTAAATTTCTCATCACCATTGTCTCCTTTCCTCCAGTCCCCCTACTCTGCTCTATAGCAGGCACTATTATTCTCTCTCTCCCCTTTTTGGACATCATGGATTGTAATACTGAAAGGTCATCATATATTTCCCTTTACCTACATTCAATACACAGTAGCATTTCTCAACTGGACCCATAGGACCCTTGGTGGGTCCATAGGATATTCCAAGAAGGCTACAGGTGAAAATTGTGTCAATGAGGGAACACAGAAGAGAAGGAAAGTAGGGGGCAACAGAAATAAACAAAGTATGAAGGAGGCCATGGCCAGAGCATGATCAGAGCAGGCCCAGGGTGGGCAGCACTGCTCCAGAGGAAGAAAAGACTCTGATGAATGAGTGTCCCTCACACCAGCAGGCCACTGGCCTGGAAACAGAAGTGTACGCTTTTTATTTTTGTTAGTTCTGTTTTTGAGACCATTCCTGCTAGGGTTTAGGGCCTACTCCCAGGCTCTGCTCTGAAATCACTCCTGGTGAGCTGAGGGAACCATATGGGATGCCAGGGATTGAACCCAGGTCAACAATGTGCAAGGCAAGTACCCTATCTGTACTGTCATTCTGACCCCAAAAGGAGGTACCTTTCAGCAAAACAAAGGTCTTCCAGGAATACAGACTGCAAGTCATTAAGGGGGACACAAGTGGTCACTTTCTCCCCCCTCTGCCTCAGTTGGCATTTCTCTTGGTTACAAAGCAGATGTTCAGGCAACAGAAACAGAAAATGGCAATGCCCATGGGTCTGGGAACGGCTTATGCTTGGTGCAAGCACCATGTGCCCCTGCACCAGTGGCCATGTGTAAGGACAGTCCCTGTCCTCCGTGTCCCATCTGACTGTCCAGACAACTGACACCCCCTGTCCCAGTCTCCACAGCAAGTGGGGCTGCTCCATCTCCTCACTCCTGGCCATCTGTTCCTGCTGTTGCCCCCCCACCAGGGCCTGTCTGAGCGGGAGGGGATGGGGCCTGTGACGGGGTGGGCCTTGGTCCTCCATCACTCTCAGCCGCGAGCAGGGCACCAGCTGGCTGGCTTCATTTGCATTTTCCTTTCCCAAATAATGAAATTAGCCATGAGTTTCCTGAGGTGAGGCAACACGCACATTTCGGCTGGATGTGTCTGTGTGTGATGGGAGAGAGAAGGAGAAGGTCAGGAAAATGTTCTGATATCAAATTTGCAGTCCCAAACCGGGAAGGAAAGTCAGAGCACCTGTTCCGGACGAAGGCCTCTTAGCTCTCAGGAGAACACACCTATTTAGCACCAGGAAAGCTCAGGGAAGTATTGAGAAGCTGACTTCCCCCTCAGGGACACAGGCTCCTTTTATGAGCAAGCCGAAAAAGAAAAAATGTCAGCCAAGGATGAGGCAATTCTCAGTTGCCAAACTTTTTCTGGCCACTAACAGAATTGTCTTCGAAAGACAACATGTGTGCAGTACACAAGTCAGAGCTGCTAAATCCCTGGGGGAATGAATCACTGCTCTATTTTCTAATCCTTTTTGTATCCTCTGCTGTCAAAAAATAAGCAAGTGTTTCCTTAGTTGTCACATGGGTTTGATTACCTGTTATGATTGGTTTCTAAATTTATCATCTGTCCCCTTTTTTTTTTAATTTTTGCTTTTACTTTTACTTTTTGTGCTACACCCAGCAGTGCTCAGGGCTTACTCCTGGATCTGATCACAGGAATCACTCCTGGTGGGTCTCGGCAGATCACATGGGGTGCTGGGAGCTGACTCCAGGTCACTCATTGCAAGGCACCTCGCCTACTCAACTATCTCCTCCACCCAGCTGTCATATTCTTAAATTAAGCAATTATATATCATTCCTAAAGCAAGTAAATATCACTTGGTTATCTGTCCATCCATGAGTACATCTCTCTGTTCATCCACTCATTATCTGTCTACTCATGCAGCCATCAGAATCTGTCAATCCACCTGCCCACCCTATTATCTACCATCTATCTAAAGGTAGGTCATATATGAGATTCTCCATGCACTTATAATCATACTTAACACTATTTATATATGATAGTTATATTATTAAAAAAACTGAAGAGGACCCAGAGATATAGGATAATAGGTAGGACACTTGCCAGCTTGGTTCAACCCCTCGCACTGCTTCTGGTCCCATGAGTATCACTGTAGTGATTGCTGAGCACAGGACTAAGCCCTGAGCACCAGTAACTTCAAAATAACAATGGAAACATTTTTTGAAGAGTTCTTCAAACATTCCTATTTAGAGGTAGAAAAAAATTGGTGCACATTTGCCCATTGCCAACATGACTGGCTCTGCTTTTTGCATGAGGGATAGGTTGAGACAAGAACAGGTCAGCATTTGAGTTCTATGCATGCTTTCAATAGGTTGCATTTATTTTGAGATTCCCTTAAACTGGGGTGAGCAGTTTAGCAACTGAGTAATGCAAGTCTTCCTACACAAGAGAAAAGCTCTTGAAGGCTTGGAAGGCAAAACAAAATGGAGAAGTCTCTAGAATGCTCCAAGGGTGATGCTATCATGTTACTTTCATGAACTGCCAAGTTGACCCAGGTCCCCTGGCCCTGACAACTTCTATTCTTACCTTTAACTGTACAACTTCAGAAAGTGTTAGCCCTGGTATCAGTTTCCTCATCCATAAAATGGGAGAAATCAGTATCTATATTGGATACTGATTGTGTAAGAATAATTGTATACTGAGAACTGAGTCTGTAAAATGCATCTTTTTTATGTCTACTATATGTTTTAGGTTTTGACAACGAATAAATAAAATTGTACATATTTTCTCTAGGACTCACAGATATGGGGCAGAGCTGCTACTGGCTCTCCCTGTGCCCAGCCACTCACGAGGTGCCCAGGAGGGATGGTGGGTTCTAGCCCTGGCCTGCCACCCCAGCAGAGCCTTGCAACAAGCCAGACGACCCCCCACTCCATGAGGGCCTCCATTTTTCCACATCCGGACTTCCCTCTCGTCAGAACTCCACCCAGCAGAAGAGCCTATTACAGCCCTGCTCGTGCGGCTGCTTGTGGCAGCGCAGATCATCAATAAATGCTGAACTTAGAGATGACTACAAGAGTATGCTACCCTCACGGCAGAGCCTGGCAAGCTAACTGTGTCGTATTTGATATGCCAAATACCAGTAACAATTTTGGACCTCATTCCCATGACCTGATGGAATGGTTTGAGGCTCTTTATGTTCCTGGAGCAAGCAGGTGCCCTGGCTTGCATGAGACAGGACATATGGGTATGTTACTGGTGCCCGCTCGAGCAAATCGATGATGAACGGGAAGACAGTGATACAGTGACAGTGATAAGAATAGCATCAGTTAAACTAGTAAGTAAATATTCTGCTATCACACACTAAAGAAGCCCTCACAATAGAAAACACACCACCACCCAACAAAAGCCCAAAAAACACACCCACAGAAACCCCTCCCCCCCACCAAACCACCTCCCAATCACACCAAGTCATCTGAAAATCCTACCCAGCTCTCTTCAAAAAACCAAAGTCTTGCTCTGACAAGATCTCTTCCTCTGTTGAGCCCGACCGAACAAAACGACCTACCCCTGGTCGCCGGTCCGGAACGCCCCCCCCGCCGCCCGCCCCACCCCACCCCGCCCCCGCGACCACCCCCAACCAAAAGAAAGAAAAAACCCAACCCCCCCCCCCCTCCACCCATCCTACAACCCTACCACCAACCAAAAAAAAAAAAAAGACACCAAGGCCACCCGCCGGTAGCCCCCCCCCCACCCCCCAAAAAACCCCCCCCCCAAAAAAAAAACCACACCCCCACCAAAACAAAACACTTGGTTTTAATGAGAGAACAGGTCAGGATTAGGCGAACACAAAAACACAATTTGATATACAGAGAGGTACCTGCCAACCTCTCCGGCCTGAGTGTTGCCAAGTGTAATTCCTAAGTGCAAGCTCTGAGTGCAGAGCCAGGAGTAATCACTGAACATTGCTGGGTGTGACCCAAAAAAAAAAAAAGAAGAAAGAAAAAGAAACACATTGTGATCATGCATAAAAACCTTTTCTTGCTGATGCCAAAGTTCTTTCTGGAACCTTTCAGATCAACTCCAGACCCCACTTCCATACCCTTACGCTCAACTATTTTCACTTAGACTTTAGTTGACCTCCTTCCTCCATAACAGTCTGCCAGCAACCTCCACATGACTGCCAGAAAAATCTTTCACTTTACTTGTATCATTTGTCTTCCCGTTGTTCATCTATTTGCCTCGAGCGGGCATCAGTAATGTCTCCATTCGTGCCTGTTGCATGCTAGTATAGCCCAAGGGCCTCTGTTTGCTCCAGGAACATGAAAATCCTCAAACCTTTCATTCAGGTAATGGGAATGAGGTCTATTATTGCTACCGTTTTGGCATATCGAATACTACATGGGTAGCTTGCCAAGTTCTGCCATGCGGGCATCTCAATTCTTGCATTTACTGATGTAACGTGACTAAGGCATGTAAATTGGACCCAAGGAAATCCAAGGGAACCCAAGGTCCCTGTTTCTCATTATTTAAACTAATCGCTACTTCATACATGGGAGCTCCCTTTGGGATGTTTTTCAGAAACTAGGACTGAGGTTACCCCCTCACCCACCCCTCACCCCGCGCTTTCCCCTCTAAACTTCCAAGAAGCAGGTGGGGGACTGATCTCTCCAGGATCTCTGGGCAATGTCAGAATAACATCAACTACCACTTGTATCACTTGTCTTTCCATTGTTCATCGATTTGCTCAAGCGGGCACCAGTAGCATCTCCGTGTGTCCTGTCACATGTAGCCCAAGGGCATCTGCTCGCTCCAGGAACATAAAGAGTCTCAAACCATTCCATCAGGTCATGGGAATGAGGTCTATAATTTTTACTGGTATAATAGTAAATAAATGTTCTGCTATCACACACTAAAGAGGTGATTATCTAAGACTCTCCTCTCTGTCAGGCCATGTGACCTTTTGCCAAGTCCTGAACTACCAGAGGATCACACAAGGACATTTTGGGCCTCTCCCATGTCAGCATTCCCCCACCCTGACTCTACTGTAGTTGCACTAAATGTCGTCGCTGAACTTAAGCTGCCAGAGAGGCCCCCATCACAACACACAGGTCTCTGTGGGGGCCCAGCCCTTCCCTGGCTTTCCCTTTCATCTCTCTCCTCTTCTCCCTGCCCCCTGTCATCACTGGCGAAGACTATTTCTTCTTGACAGCTCTTCATGTCACTCAAAAGTCTAGGTCAGACACTTATCAATTGACCCGGTGTTAAAGGTAGACACTCATTTCAGCATCTGTCAATAGCCTCTTTTGATCCATTTAGACCACAGCCTGCCTCCCTGTAGTGATTTATACTGAGGCGTGCATGGACTCTTAAGTCACAGAAGCCTTTCCAGAACTCTGGAAGTCTGAGACTCTGTGTGTGTGTGTGTGTGTGTGTGTGTGTGTATGTGTCACTGCTTCGGGGGCTCCTAACCCAAGAACCCAGAAGAGATGGGTTCGGGCTCCTTTACAGATCCCCTCTTCAGAGGCTGGCCTGGGAGATGAGCACTGTCCAGGGCTCAGGTGTAGAAGGACTGTGTCCATGCTTCTGATTTTGAGGATGCTGAAGGCTCCTGAGTTAGCTGAGCTGATTCCTGAGTTTCTCGGGTCAGAGATCCTATATACCTCTCCACTCGCTTGGAAAAGTGCCCAGTGCTATAGGACAGAAGGGCAGGGGGGCCACATACCCATAGGTCCATGTAGCTCGGCCTCCCCTTCAATATGGCAAAATATCAGGAGACACCTTCTCTTGGAGCAAAGGGGTCCTGTCCCCTCCACTGCCCCCTGCTGCCTTGCAGGGACCATGCGCATTTCTGGCTCCTGGGTGAGCATTTGTCGCCCGAACTGCCAATCCCTCTCCTGCTTGCGAGACAGGCAGAGAAATGTGAGCATGCGAGACCTTCAGAGGGGCTGACGAAATTTTCCTGACACACTCCTGCTGGGACACCCCCTGGCCGTTGAAGGCCTGTCATTGGACTGTCAACCTTTAACCTCCCCCCAGACATATTTGGAGGAAATGTGGAGTGTGGCTGTGCCACCGCACTGGCTCCTTCCAGCGCTGCGTGTCTGTCCTTGATGTCAGTCAAAAGTAGTTAACTGATACCCATGGTGCCTTCCCACCACCGCCCGCAACATACGGGAATGGACTGAGTTGGGAAAACAGGCCTCGAGTCAAGTAATGCTTTTGTGACATAAGGTATTGTTTACCTAGCAACATTTTCTTGTTTGAATTTTAATGAGCCTAATTAATAATAAGCGAGGAGTTCTTTTCTACTTCTTCACAGCTGGACCATATGCACGGAGTCCACTGTGCACACACGAGCTAAACTCAACACATTGGGCCTGAGGAAGGGTTGAAGCCAAGAGCAAATCCTGGTGTATCTATCTTTCTGTTTTGCCCCTGAGTTATGTCCACATTGAGAGTAAAGCAACTTGCAGACTATAAAGTCAGTGACACTGTGCAAATAGTTTGTGTTGGTGTGGGGGGAGGCAGCTTTATTTGGCCAGACCTTGGGGAAATCTGTGTCAGGAGCACATGGATTGGCCTGTGATGCGTCTCCTCTCTGGGACCACAATGAGCTGTTGTCAAGCGTAAGGATATACCACATTGGTAGTGAAAGACCATTTGTTCCTGAAAACACTTCTCTTGTCAAGAATGACAAAATTCAGAGGGTAACATAGGAGCTTATGGAAGGCTTTTAAATACCAGAAATTTTGTATATTGTCTTCTTTTATTTAATTTTATTGAGGAGGGCCTTTAGGCCCCACCCATCAGTGCTCAGGGCTCTGTGCTCAGGGGTCACTCCTGGCAGTGCTCAGGGGATCATATGAAGAAGAGCTTGGGATCAAACCAGGACTGGCTGAGTACAAGGCCAGCTCTTTTAATATTATGTTTCCTGTTAACTTTTTAATTTTCCTCAAAACATTTGTGGATCTCAAATAAGTATTTAGATTTAGGACAAGTCAACTATTCCAAAGAAAGAGTGCCAGGTTACTGATAGATTTTCCAAGAGCAAATTCCCTCTGCCTCTCCCCCACTGTTGCCCACCCATTCCCTTATATGCTTTCTTAGGGAAAATGCAAGGAACCGTCCCAGAGAGTTCTGAACCATCTACATCTGGACCAGAGATCTTTGGAAGCTTTCTCTAGACTAGCTGCATTCTTTGGGTCCCCAGTGAGAACCAAAGTGGTTATGAAAAGAAAGTTATACTCTATGCTTAGATCACCGATCCCTGGAGCTCAGAGTCTGTGTTTATACCTTTTCTACCCAACTAAATCATGTGGTTTAGCTTATTGGTTGGGAAATAATCCTGGAGGTCACAGCAGCAGGAATGCTTCAGTGAAGATGCTTCCAGGAGCCAGACTGACAGACTGAGCAGGAGGTGGCTGCCTCCATGGCAGCAAGAGGGCGTGCAGGAGGCTGACTCCATTGGAGCAACTCCTCAACTCCCCAGGTCTCAGTGTGCCCATGTTTTAACAAGACACAATCAGAGACAATTTGAGTTAATTGGTCACTTCAGCAAGAAACCTGGGAAAAGGTGCTGCTGAGGTTGGAGGCACCAGACTGGCAGGGTTAGCAGCTGCGCCTGGGAAAGGCGTCAAGATGGAGGGCCCCCCGCCAGGCACCATATGGGAGATGGACAGGATGGCAGGGGTAGAATGGCCATGAGGTGACAAACAGCCCGTCATTGGCAGCTAAAGGGAACTCTGAATACAGGTGAAGGCAAGTGCATAAAGTGGACCGCTACATAGAAATTGTGGCTCTGGGCAGAATTTTCCTTGCTGTAGCCCCCTCTGCATAGGACAGAAGTCTGCTCTGCCAACCATGGCAAGAGCCTGTCCCAGTGGTCCCCAAGGCTTGCTAAGACACCAGAGGAGGAATCCTAGTGCGTGTCCACCTGTTCTCTCCTTGGAGAACCCCAGTTGGTGGGCAGCCGACTCAAACGCAGGCTGCGATGCACAGCTGGAGCCTAGTAACAGGAACCCTCTGCCTTCTGCCATTCCAACTGGATAAACCCCATCATAGAGGAGCTGCTGAAAATCCATCTTACTTCTCATGAGGTCAGGATTGTTCTCTGAAGATCTTGTTGCCTCCTGCAAGAAGGACTCCAGCTCCTCCTTCCCCCATCTTTGCAAGAGGCTCCCTTTTTACCCAGAGGCTCCCTTTGCACCTTTCCACCCAGCCATCTTGTTGCTCTGCAGATGTACAGTGGGAGATCCTACACTGTGTCTTTGCTTCCTTCTGAGTACTCTCCATGCTAAAGGTGCTCCCTTCAGTTAGTTCTAGGATCCCACTGGCAGGTGGACACAGTCAGTGACGTGACTCAAACTCACTAAACACCTAGCAATGTGCAGCATAGGGCTTTTGAGAATGGTAGAAACTAAGGGTTTTACCATTACTGCCATATCTCCATGGTCCAATCAGCAAACGGGGAGCAGGCAGCTATCTATGACCTCAGAGGGAGGTAGAGACAGAGGGGTCACACACGTGCCTTTCCTGGCCCTAGAATCTCACTGGACAAAGCATAAATGGACAATCACCAACAAGGATGCAGCTATGGCAGATGGTCGCAAGTGACTGAGCACCCAATGCCCCTTCCAGTCACTATTACGCCTGCTTTGCATTGAGCTGTCCTCTAAGCTGTCCAGCCCAGGGAGACTTACACAGTGCCACCCACTCACAGGTCCAAGACCACTCAGTGATTCCCCACGAGGAGAAAGAGTTCTTGCTCTTAATTTCATTCTCTGATGTACTTTGAGGGAGCACCATTAGATGTGGCCAACATTAGGCATTAGACATGGTGGGTGGGCTGGATATTATTTTCAGGGTGAAAGCTTGAGCAGCAGAGCCCTGGTGGGCACCCATATTCCCCTCACCTCTTTCACCATAGCTTGCAGCACCCTCTTACCTGCCTTCAGGGCCAGTCCCAGAGGGCTCCAGCACAAGGGGTTTCTTGCTTCCATGATGGGATCTGGACTCCTGGTGAGCAGCTGCCCTGGCCTGGAGCTCAAAGTAGAATTTCTCCTTCATTAATCTGGAGGTGTGGGCCTAGGGTCTGATTAAACTTCAGGCTGGAATCCTCGGTCTGTGACCTCACCTGTGGCTCAGACTGGAGAATGCAAAGAAATACCACCCTGCAGTATTTAGAGCCTCTTCTGGCCTCCACATACACCCTGATCATCTCCCAACCCTCTTTATTTAAGCCCACTACTCCCTTCCCTGGGAATTTCTCCCCCACCTCCCTCTGAACTCCCCTGTGTTCTATTTGAATCCTATTTTTCTCTGCTAAAGTTAAGTTCATCCCCTGCTTTGAACACTCTTCCTTTGTTTCCACCAGTTCTCCTTAGAGTCTTTTTTTGTGTTCTGGGGTTATTTCAACTGGTACAAAAAGCCACAAATCTGATGACTGAAACATCTCGCCTTTCCTCTTCTCTTACTTCCACAGGTCAGAAGTTCGAACTCAGAGACCTTGCAGTGGTTCTCCCTACATCAAAGTCACCGCATTCGGGGCTCACATCCTCTTCCTAGTTTGCTGGCTGTGAGAGGAATTCATGCCCCCTCACAGTCTCTGCCTGTTCTTTCCATTTCTTCCCTCAGCAAAGGAAAGACCCTCTCTGAAGGGCTCATATAACCACACTTGGCTGACCAGGGCAATCCAGGCTATCGTCCTCTGCCACGGCAAGGCCACAGAAAGTCTTTTTCCTCATTGTACTGCCTGGAAGTCCTGAGTCTGGCTTACCAGGGTTTTGGTTTTGGACATCTTTCTGCTGTTAGGGCCATACCCTACAAAGGTGCAGAACCAAAGTATCATTATGGCCAAAGGGCTCTGGGACTGTGACCACCCTGGGTTGGAGCAATTTCAAACCACTGCATGCTAGCCCGGTCCCTCCTCTCCAGGTTCATGGTAAATAACCAGTCAGCAATGGTCCAATTTAGCATTCTTCCTGAGCTGCACACCCCAATCCTCTGGTATCTTTTATTTCAGTAAAACAGTTTTAACTGCTCCCAGCTCAGAACCACTAGCTAACCCCTCCTGGAACATTCCAATTGTTTGTGGCAATGTTATACTCAAAGGTCACTCAGACCATTGAACTAGAAAATACAGACTCTTTGCTTCTAGAGAAAATACTTGCTTAGTCTCCAGTGGGCCTTTAGTTATCATGATTTTCTCTTTGCTTGCTTTGGTTTTTTTTTATGTTTTGGTGTCTATTCCTGGCTAGCACTTGGGGATCACTTATGGCAGTGTGTAGGTGACTATGAGGTGATGAAAGTTGAACCTGAGACCACATGTGCACCAACCCTAACCACCATAATTTCACCATCTGATCCACACATAATCTGAATATCTTATCTTTTGTAAAGACACCTTTTGGAATAATGGTGATTCAATACAATTCTCTATACCTGAACAGTATCTCTATCCTATACATCGAGTCTTTGTGTGTTGGTTCTATTTAAAAGAGAATCATCAAGACAGATATTAAAAGTGTGAGAAAACGTGGTTATGCATGTAAGCACAGAACTTTCTAGAAGGCATAGAATCACTTTATTCAACCATGGATGACTCATGTTTTTCATTGTTTGTAAATGTTCACAAGATGCCCTGAAAATTGATTTGAAGATTCCAATTAAGTTTGGGAAAGTTGGTGCAGTTACAAAGTCTGCAATGAGGGTCCACTATCATATAACATGTAGATAAGCTCGAACAACTCATTCTTGGTGCAGTTTCTCTGCTGGAATGTTTAACTTGTTTTATGGAGAGAGTGATAAAAACTACTACTTGTGTTTATACAGTGTTTTCCAGACAAAAATGAGTTTCCAGACAAAAATAAGTATTTGGATTCTGCATTATTCTCTTGGATCTCTGATGGTTATTGGTTGCTCGTCTCATTTGTATCACATCTCTTGGATCTTTTGACAAATGGAACTGTTCTACCAGCTGATCTGCCCTCAATTGTGCATTTTATTGCTCATTTATTAGCTTTTCCCAAAGCAAGAAGGTTTCTGAGCTAGTTCCAACTGTCTGTAATTTCTCAGTGAGCTGCTGGAGGATCTTGGATGCCCCTACACACACACACACACACACACACACACACCACACTGGACTTCTTATCTTCCCATGCTATAATGATAGCCTGTCTGGAACTCACTGTAAAAGACATCTCCAGAGGTGCTAAACTACAGGAAAGGGGTAAAAAAACACAGCCTGTCTTGGTAGATTTTTTTCAAAGAAATTCATTCCATCATTGTACTTCTCCAACTGTGAAATGGGGATAATGGCAAATATCCACCTCCTCTGGGAGCTCTTTAGACTGGACTGAGATGGAGGCTATTGGAGGAAGTTGTCATTTAAACAAACAAATAATAAGGCAGCTACAACTTAACTGACCCCTTTGCTTTTTTTCCCTCTCTTTCTTACCTCTGTCTTTGAGTTTTTGCTATTAGGAAATTAGCTAATACTCTAACAGTCCAATTGAATTATTTTGTAAATGGTCCTGGCAAGACTGAAGTGAATAT
Source organism: Cryptotis parvus (assembly GCA_021461705.1). Taxonomy (NCBI): domain Eukaryota; kingdom Metazoa; phylum Chordata; class Mammalia; order Eulipotyphla; family Soricidae; genus Cryptotis; species Cryptotis parvus. The sequence continues at coordinate 117,861 of JAJIBD010002962.1, forward strand.
ATGTCTTCTGAGGAATTCAATGATTTCAGGTTTTCCTTTTATTGTGCCATAAGTCATGAATGGTGTGGCAAGTCTTGATTCTCCTTATTGGTCATAAAAGAAACTCTTAGATTGGCTAACTTAAAAGCATGACTCTGCAGAGCTCTGTCTGCTAATATACCAGTTTGAAGAGACATGCCGCCAGGTACCACAGAACTAAACACAGCTTTTGAGACCACGCTTTACTCAGCAGCCTGCAGAAAAGAAAATGCTCAGTTTGGTTTGTAGATAACATGTAAATAATGTATCTTGAACAAGGTCATAAACCTTAATTGCCAACAACTTGCATTTTTAAGAAATTGGTTCAGGAAAAGGTAAATCATATAAGCCAAGATGTCAGTGCCTAGAGAGCTCCTAACAACTCTCCCATTGTGTATTTTATGGGTCTGTGGCCCCAAAGTTCATACCATGTCTAAGTATGTGTGTGATCACAAGAAGAATCAAGTGCTGGCATCTAACAGACAGGGCTGAATCACCACTGCCTTAAATCTCAGCTTAGTTTCTCATCTGATACACTTTAGTCTCTTCACATTCAAAAGGGAGGCAGTTCTAGCTCTTCCAGTGGGTTTTTTGAGGATTAAATGCAATTTTATATAGGAAAGTTCTGGCCATCAAGAAGAGCTCATAGAAAGTGGCTAGTATATAATAAATTCCTTTACCTTCCTCCTGTGAACCTTCAAGAGTTTCTCTCAGTGTCTTTGCTCTCATGGCCAAGTCCATCCTCAGACAATCTTACATTAATAGGCCCTCTATCAAGAACTGGAGATAAGCATAAAATAAAATATACTTTCCGTCCCAAAGGAACTTATAACATCATGGATAGGATCCAAGGATGGATGACATACATTGTATTGAGTAAAACTTGACTCAGAAAGGAAATTCATTCACAAAGTTCCCTACTTCATGCTACCGAATGTCAGAAGTTGGACAGTATATTTATTCACTTTCCCACAGAGCTTTTTTTTCTGAAATATCTACAGAGTTCTGCCAGAAGAAACTCATGACATGTTGTAAGTTTAATTAAGCTCAATTCATTAACACAATTAGAGTTGTGAACAAATGTATTGACACAGCCGAGATCACTTAGCAACAGGCCGTGAGTCATAGATGAACAAACTCATTCTTCTTGGCCTCTACACTCTGAGAATGAGGAATGGGGACTTCATCTCTGGGTCGTTGGAGCAGTGCTGAGAGCTGACCAGGGGCTGCTTCTAATAATTTATTGCAAGAATTGCTCATATTTTAAGAATGGTTCTTATGTCTCTGAGAACATAAATCGAATCTTCTTGAAATACTGTTTTCATTCTAACACAGTAAAAGTGATCCAAATGGGGGAGAAATGATGAATATGAATTTGATTTCATCTGTTTGAGCTGAGCTGTCCTTTCATATCAGGGCCCAAAAGAGTGGGGCAGGGAAAGGCTCACTCTTACTTTTTTTTTTTAAATGAAGGCCAAAGAGAAACTGAAAAGAAGCTGCAGAGTAACTTTCCTGCCTCCTAAATTAGTGCTTCAGTCCTTGTTCTTCCTCTGTGGTTGATCTGCAGCGGCGATAAATTTAATGTATGGGTATATACCAAATCTTAGCAATTGGTATATACCAAATCTCACCAGGATTTAACCATTCTACAAGGAAGTGATCATTGATATCAAAAGAGGGGTTCGGCAGGGTGATACCATTTCACCAAACCTTCGCACCACCTTCGAGAACATCATGCAACAATTAGAATGGGAATGAAGATAGACGGTCAGCAACTAAATCACCTCCGCTTTGCTGATGACATCGTTCTAATAACACCAAACATTAGCCAAGCGGCACAAATGTTGGCTGACTTCGACCGACAATGTGGAAAGATAGGTCTACAGCTGAATCTTAGCAAAACTATGTTCATGAAAAATGAACTAGTTCTAGAGGCCTCATTCACTCTCAATGGAACAAACATCTCTGAATGCAGCAGTTATGTGTACCCAGGTTGAGAAGTCAACATGATGAACGACCTAAAACCTGAGCTGCGCAGGAGGAAGAGAGCGACATGGAATGCCTTCAAAAGCATCAAAGAAATAGCTAAAAAGACAAAGAACCTCTGGCTCCAGGCACATCTCTTCAACTCCTCCATTCTCCCTGCATTAACATACTCCTCAGAGACCTGGGCCCTATGAAAGCAGGAGGAGAACGCTATTCAGGTTTCCCAAAGAGGAATTGAAAGAGCTATGCTTGGAATATCACGCCTCACTCAAGTGAGAGAAGGAATCCGGAGTTCTGACCTCCATCACTGTTCCAGAGTCAGGGACGCTGTCTTGTTTGCCAAGACATCGAAAATCAGATGGTTTGGACATGTAATGCGATTTGGAGATGATCACTGGACTAGAGCCAGTTACCGACTGGATACCACGGGATGTCAAAAGATCACGTGGCCACCCCACCTACAAGATGGTCAGACTTCTTTGTCAAGACCATGAACAAATGGTTTGAGGCTCTTCGTATTCCTGAAGCAAGTAGATGCCATTGGGCTACACTGGCATGTGATAGGGTCTAAAGGAAATGTTACTGGCACCCGCTCAAGGAAATCAATGAACAATGGGATGTCTAGTGATCTAGTGATATACCAAAATTCATAAAGAAGGTTATTGTTATCCAGCCTCATTAAACATATTCTTTTGGGGGTCAGGGATAGTTCAAGGCTCAAGGGCCCAGGTCCTGCATGTGAGAAACAATTTGATCCCAGCACTACCTTCTCCCAGCCACCCAGCAAGTGCTCCAAGAACAGGGATGGTTCTCATCACTGCTGGTCCAGCACAACACCACATTGCTGGGTGCAAGCAATAAACCACACAGGCTGGCTAGCAAAGCATCACTAGGACAGGCCCCTGGAGTTCCTTGAGCATTGCTTGGTAGGCCTCCTCCTACTCTATTCTTTTTTTATTTAAGGATTTTTTTTGTATTACAGGTCATATGTAGATGTTACTGGTGCCCGCTCGAGCAAATCGATGATGAATGGGAAGACAGTGACAGTGAAAGTTAATTTGTCAATCTTCTGGCAAAGAAAGTTTAAAGAATTCTTAATATATGAATTTTTTTTTGTTGTTTGCCTGGTCCCTAAGTTGTGAGTATCACTGTATCACTGTCTTCCCATTCATCATCGATTTGCTCGAGCGGGCACCAGTAACATCTCCATATGTCCTGTCTCATGAAAGTAGAGACCAAGGGCACCTGCTTGCTCCAGGAACATAAAGAGCCCCAAACCATTCCATCAGGTCATGGGAATGAGGTCTATAATTGTTACTGGTATTTGGCATATCAAATACAACACGGGTAGCTTGCCAGGCTCTGCCGTAAATAAGTTAATAAATAGTAAAATAAGAAGTTAACCAAAGAAAAATGCTTTACCTTTAAAAAAGAATAAAAAGCAAGGATGTAAACTTTGTATTAGTTTTGATTATTTTAACAATGATTCAATAGATGTGTCTTTTGCAAAATGATTCCGCAAAGAAGTTTAGCATCCATCCCCAGTCGTGAGTTGAGTGTGTGTGTGTGTGTGTGTGTGTGTGTGTGTGTGTGATGGGAACTTTTAATTTATACTCTCTTGATAACTTTCAAGTGTACACTGTGTCTAATTACTACAGCTGCCCGTGTATGTATTTATTATATCCCTTGGACTCATTCATCTTAAACTTGGGGTTTGACCCTTTTGGTTCTCTTAACCCATCTCGCCTACCCTCTGCCACTACCTTACACCTTGCCTTGACAATCACCAGTGTTATAAGTGAGATTAACTGGTATTTGTTTTCTCTATTGAGCTCATTTCATTGAGCCTAATGTTCAAGGCTCATACACAGTGCATCCCATGAGGCAGGCTTCTCTCTCACTGTCAAGATAATATTGCATTGTTTTTTGTTCTGTTTTGTTTTTCTTATCCATCTCACCCTTAGGAGCTTATGCTGAGCTGTCCTTTTCCCAGATCCTGAAATCCAGTGACCTGACAAACCTGAAATCAGGGTTACTTTTCCAGGAGTCTTTGCATCTCATCACCTCCATTCTTTACTCAGACTAGTAGTTTACTATCTTCACACACTTTGCAAGACTTTAATTAGAAGAAAAACATACCTGTGTTTTGCTCCTCATATAGTAGAATTTCTAATATTTCATACAATGCACAGTACAGTTAGGTAGATACAGAGGAAGTAGAATTATAAATGAAATATTAGAGATGTGACTTTTAGAAATGCAGATTGTAACTGTGCTCCGTAAACTATTAAAATAATTTTAAAAGGCCAGAGAGACAGTACAGGGGTTAAGAAGTTTGCCTTGCCTGATGCCAATCCATATTCCATTCCCAGTGATTCCTAGTCCCGAGAACATAACCAGGTGCAGCCCTGGAGGCCCCGGAGAAGCATTGGAGCAGGTAATCTCCAGCGCTGTACATCCTGGAGCATCGTATCCTTCTGACTCTGCATGGAACCACTGACCTGGTTTTACTACAAGTTGCCAAGAGAGACCCCAAGCCTTCTGTGCACTGCTTCCAAGGCCTCTACCCAAATTAAAATATGTATCTAGCCATTTTAAAAAATACAGTTATGATTTAGAAACTAGTGCCAGAGGAACTGGGGCCCTGTTCATAATAATCTGATTGAGAAAAACCTTGAGGAATCTCCATCCAGGCAAGGAGTGAGTTGGTAGGACTTGATAATCATTTCAAATCCTATAAAGGGGGAACAGTAGGTATGGGCAACTGACATCAGGTGGACCCACACTGGAGGCTTTGAGGGTGGGCTCAGTCAAAAGTGAGTGCAGAGTGTGAAAATGAGTAAGGAAGCGATGGGATGGCTAGATGCCATCATGCCTGAGAAAAGTGAACTGCAATCAATAAAAATGATCAAGGTACTCAGAGAATTGATTTTTGTAAAAAAGATTAAGAAAAATAAATGAGCATTTTGACACATAGCCAAGGAGGCCCATGAGGGTGGGTGGTCAGAGAAAGTCTCAAAGATCTAGCATGAATATACTCGGAGGACTCAGGGAGAAAATCCCAACTCAGTGGCCCACCGTCCAGAACACTGAGGGTGTCAGATGCTTCTGGAAGGTAGGAGTGGACAAAACAACCATCTCCTCGATCTTAAAAACTTTTTAGTGAGATTTTTGGATATTTCTGGATCTAACAATATACCTAGGAAGACAGAACTGCAATCCCAACCAAGCTTCTACTTTAAGGTTCATGTTAACCAACATATCTTTGAATTCAAGTTAGGGGATAAGGAGAAAGGACAGCCTGCAGCTGGATGAGTTTGTACACTGCACACCAGTGTGTATAAAGATATCCCTGTAGAACAGACTGGACTACGGCAGACATAAGTATCTACACGTGGTGACACCTGTTGAGGTGCTGGTGTGCTGTGATGAACCAGCATTTCCAGATTAAGTTGGACAATGTTAGTTCCCTAGAGTGAATCACTTCTGTCCTTTGTTCTGGCAGTTTCTAGAAATGGCTTCTAAGCCAAGGATGAATCATCTTTTTCTGGCACTGAGAAAGCTATTTTCAGCTGAGCCACATAACAGGGCCATTATTCTTACGACCGCATTTCAGGACATCAGAGGAAATAACATAATCCAACTCAATTCACAAAGAGTGGCAAATGGAGGAAGCTTGCGGCTATATCATGCTGCCTATATATTCTCCCAAAGTCACACAACTTCTTCCTACCACCCCCAAGGGAGGACAGCTCCCTTTGGGATGGTAGGAAACCCTCCTTCAAACAGTGTGATAATGAATGTACACCAACATATTCATAACTATCACATACCTATCATAAAAAGATGTACTTCCAACCGTGGACCAAACCTCCTGACCTTTATTTCTACTGTCCTTGGGTATTGGTATTTTTTTTTACATCCCACAAATGAGTGCATATAATTCTATGTCTGTCCCTTCCTTCTGACTCATTTCACTCAGCATGATACTCTCAATGTTCATCCTTTTAGTTTTACATTGGATTTCATGACTTCATTTCCCCTAATAGCTTATAGTATTCCACTCTGTAGTTTACCATAGTTTCTTTAAGCAGTCATCTGAAAGTAGGTAAAGGAACAAACATGATGACGACCTCTCAGTATCTGTATTGCAAACTATGAAGCCCAAGGGTTGGGGTAGGGGGAGAAAGAAGGAAAGTGCCTGCCGTAGAGACAGACTGGGAGGCGGGGGTGGCAGGAGGGAAAAGGGGAACATTGGGGGTGGGATATGTGCAGTGGTGGAGGAATGAGTACTGGAACATCGCATGACTGAAACCCTATCATGAATAGCCTTCTGCTTCTCATGGTGACTCGATTAAAAATAGAATTATAAAAAAGATGTGCTAAAGTTTGGCCACTAATTTTCACTCTACCTAGTTCATGAGGCCTTTGAATAAGTATCATCAGCATAAAAGGCAAATAGGATAAAATGGCTGAAGCACCACTAGGGAAAAGTGTGCGCTGTGTGTTTCTGACTCGGTCTTCTCTTGTTGCTGAGATTCACCTTCCTTCTACTGTAAGCTGATAAAGGTGTGTGCAGGTGGGGATGAGGTCACATTTTACTGTAAGAGAAAGTTTGGGGTGGTCCCTTCTGACAGTGCAAAAGGAAAATTGAGAGTACCCACATCTCAAGCTGAGATATTCTTTTGTCTTAACTTGTTCTGTATGTGTTTCTAATAAACGCCCCCTACCTCTTTTCTGGAACCATCTATTTAACATAAAGGTTTTGGATAGCAGGCACAAGGCATTTAAATTCTCCAGTAGAGACCACTGTCCCCCATGTCACACCCAGCTATACCCCAGCGTCCTCTTTATCACCTTCCTTCCCCACCTGTGAGATGAGACTTTTGCATTCATCTTCATCTCTGAATCAGAGCAGGAAGGCCACAAACAAATTAACAAATCAACACCCTTTTCTAAAGCAATTTCTCTTGGCATGGAGTCTGTCTACTTAGTCTGTGGTTCAAGTCTTTGTAAAACACTAGTTTTTAAAAAAATAATTATAGCACTGTGCTTTACAGTTATTTATAGTTGGATTTTAGACATAGAATATTGTAGCACTGATCTCACCACCAGCGTCAATTTCTCCCCATGATGTTCCCAGGTTCCCTTCCATAGCCCTGCTCTCTCGACAGGCAACTTTCTAAGCTCAGTTATTAATGTTAGTCTTATACTTTCAGTGTTGTTGACTCTGTAGTTTGGATATTTGGCTCTATTATTCCTTAACACCACTGATGTACCTGAATCTCTGACCCAGCCCCTGTTGCTTTTCATCTGTCTTTTCTCCCACTCCTCCCTACTCTATTTATTTCTTTCTCCTCCCCGTACATTGGGGCCAAGGTTTATCTGGGCATCCTCTCTTTAAAAAATATTACATTTCCTAAAGAACCTGCCATGGAGCAGGGCTGGGGAGGGGGAGGGAACCGGGGACGTTGGTGGTGGGAGATGGGCACTGGTGGCGGGATGGGTGCTGGAACACTGTATGACCAAAACCCAAATATGAACTTTTTAATTGTATATCTTTGTAATTGTAAAAATAAAAAATTAAAAAAAATAAATAAATCTCATTTGCATATTAAAATATTACATTTCCTTCTCCAGTTATTCTACATTTTTTGGCTTTTTGAGTCACAGCTGGCAATGCTCAGGAGTTACTTCTGGCTCTGCACTTAGGATTTACTCCTGGCAGTGCTCGGGGAGACCATATGGGTTGCTGGGGATTGAGCTTGAGTCAGCCATGTGCAAGGCAAATGCCCTACAAAGACTGGACTATTACTCTGGCCCCAGTTATTCTATTTTTTAGCTAATTTTTTGAATCACTGTGAGATACACTGTTACTAAGGTTGTTCATAATTGAGCTTCAGTCATACAGTATTTTATCAACCATCCATTCACCAGTGTACATTTCCCACCACCAACATCCCCACTTTCCCTCCTGTCTCCCTCCCTGCAGCCTACCTCTATGGAAGGCATCTCTCTCTCTCTCTCTCTCTCTCTCTCTCTCTCTCTTTCCTTTTTGGGCATTAGGGTTTGCAATACAGGTACTAGGTTATTAGGCATATTGCTTTACCTACTTTCAGCACTCTGTTCCTGTCCACAGCGGTTATTTCTGATAGTTAGACAGTTAGAAAGGAACTATCTTTCCCTCAGTTATTCTGAATATCATATGCAAGTAAGTGATACCACCCTGTGCTTATCCTTCTTCTTCTGACTTAATTCATTTTATATGATGTCTTACAGTTTTAAACAGTTTTCAAGGCCCTTTAAAACAAACTCTACATAGACTGGATACAGAGTACAGGAAAGAAGGCATTTGCCTTCCATATAGCCCATCCCTTGTTCAACTCGTAGCACCATATATGGCCCCTTGAGCAGCACAGTCAGAAGTAGCCCCTGTGCACTATAGGGTGTGACTCTCAAGTCTCCACCCCCCATATATGCTTACAGATGAACTGCAGGTCTTGACATCAAACATATTTGGGGCAGTGGCGATTATCATTGAGGGTAGTAAGCCTGGGGCAGCTTCTAATGCCAGAGAGCCAAGCTTAGGTTTCACCTGTGCAAAACTCCTCCTGGCAGTGAAAACTTCTTTGTCCTCTGCTGACTCTCAAGCAGAAAGGGACAAGGAGCTCAGTCTGTCAACTTCTGTTCCCACCTGCAATCAGGCTACCATCTGGCGACCCTAAACATTTGGGGTCTGGAAGATGTCATGAGTTTGAGTTCATGTCAGCCTTGTTGGGAATAAAGTTTTTCTGTGGGGGCTGGGGGTAGGTCAGTGGCTGACAAACAATACATATTTATAAATGCTGATGAGGGATACACCTGATCTACCTGGTCTCCAGAGAGCAGGAGGACAAGAATGGGAGTAAGGGGGAAGAGGATGAACTTGGCTTCTGCTTGGGGGACAGATTCTCTATTTGTGAGTCTCCTTTACATGTTCACATGTCTACGGGATCTCTACTGGAGATGTTTTAAGACCCTTTTTGGGTTACTTTTGTCATATATGTTTTAATTATTTGTATTACTTTTTGCAAAAGAATTGTTGGATGGAAATTTCTTTAAGGCTTATTACAACAAAGAGTAGAAATGCAGTCATGGATGGGTCTACCATTCCAAGAATAAAGTACTGCATTCTGTCAGGAACCAAGTTAGTATGAAAGTGGGTATGCAAGAAGTACTAGTGACACACTTGCCTTTGAGTGCTTACTAATGTCAGAACAAGAGAACGGGTTTGGCTTCTGGAGCTGGGAACCCCTGCCATTTCGAGAGCAGAGTTTGGAGCACAAATTAGGGAGATTTCATGACACCCAATATGCACTCACTAATGGAATTCTGGGACATTTTAAGCGTAAAGTGTCCTCTGTGGTCTGTGGCATCTAATACCGACTTTCAGATTTGAAAAACAACAAGAGATGACCTAAATAGTCACATGACTTCCACATAATTGGCAATGAATGCAAAAAGCTCTCAGCCACTTCGAATCTCCTTTGTGCCACTTAACTGGAGATCTTCAAAGGAGGGGGAACTCTAGTGTGCTGTACTTGGAAGATAAGAGTATCTACATGAGGTGAGGTGCTGAGGCTGGAGGAAAGAGAATAAGTGAGCAGAGGATACACGGGCAGACCTAAGGGTCAGGACTGAGCTTCCAAGAGCTGGTACTGTTCCTCTGCTCATCCCTTGTTCCTCCAGACTCTAGTTTCAAAGCAGTCTCCTCTGTTTTCCCTTTCAGCCTGCTCTTCCCTCTTTTCAAGGGCTTATATTTAGTCCGTTTCTGATACCAGAGACAACATGGGAAAACAGTTGCATGCATTGAGTCAGGCATCCTGCTGACAATAGTTAAGCAGCTTCTCTTACACTCAGTGTTAACATTTGAAGGTAGTCAGAGAGATTTGGACATAGTCAATATGAGAAAAACTCTTTTCTTATAACAACCAGGAAAAGTGACCCAGGACACTGCAAAGGTTCCAGAGAGCCAAGAAATCTTTCCAGCTGCCTCTGTCCCTAATTTGAATTCTCAGGGATACATGCTATCCATTCACTAGTCTGATGGCCAGGAGATCACTTGGGGTAAAATGAAAAATTGACTACTGGAAATAATTCTGTCATAGTCGAGAATGGAACATTAGTAGCTGCCTTCTCAGTCCGCTCACCGGGTGCTACTTTATCAAAGCTGTCACCTACTGGTTGGCACTCCCAAGCTTCTGTGGGGCCAACCATACAGATCACTTGGTCTGAGGGCTGATTCTACCATTTACAAGGTATAGGATCTAGAACATGGCTTAGCAGTTACCCTTACTTGCAAAAGTATGAAATTAAAATGAACACTTATAAGCCTGTTATAGCAGATAGCAAAAAGTACAGTTTCATTTTACTCGGTAAACTCGGAAACAGGATACAGCACTCATGGGCATTGGCAACCCTTTCAGGGAGGTGAGTCTTTCAGCATTTCTGGGTGATTGTCCCTGTGACAATCATTTACCTTGGCCATTGCCTGGAAAGACAACCATAGGCAATGCTTTTAATGGGGGAAAAGTGATCTCATGAAACAAAATAAAATTGGACAGCTGGCCAGGCTTGCAATCAGTATTTCCTAAACTTCATTGCACATGGATCACCTAAGAATCTGTGGGCAAAGAAGACCTCAGGACCTATTTATTTATTTGGGTAGCATTTGCAATACTAATACCTCTGGTCTCTGGACTGGAAACACACAGATAAGGACAACTTGGAGGCCCTAACTTATTCTTAAGTTCTATTACTTCAACCAGATGCTGCTTAGATGGGGACTCTCAAGCTCTTTTGACTTTTATAACAAAGCTTTCACCTACTGGGTAGCTTGAATGAAGAAATGATTCCTCACAGTTCTGGAGATGGAAAATCCCAAATCCAGGCACTAACTAGCAGTGTCCCATGAGCATCTAATTGCTCACTTGTGGCTCCCTGTCCTCTCTGGGTGCCTTCACTGGGAGAAGGAATAAAGGCACCTGGGAGTCCATTTGGAAAGATATCCACTAGGATGACTTCATTTCTCAAAGGCCTAATATCCAAATGGAATGGGAATCTCCAATATATAATTGAGGATAGTTTCAACAAAGAAATTTGGGAGGACCAGAGATTCACTGACACTTCAATGAGTTGCTGGCTCACAGTCAAAAACAAATTAAGAACAATTTTATCCTACTCTGTGTGTCTTGATGACCTGTATTTGTGTCTTTATCATTAATTTTTGTGAATTCTGCATTAGTATTACTTGGACCGAGTCATTCTTAGCTAGACTCTATCATTCTCATGTAGTAATACATGAGCTCACACTAATGTTATTTTAATATTATTAGAATAATCACTTCACTTGATCACTTGAATCCCGTTACTCATCGATTTGCTCGGCGGGCGCCAGTAACATTTCCATTGGACCCATCACGTGCAATGTAGCCCAATGGCATCTGGTTGATTCAGGAATTGAAGAGCCTCAAACCGTTCCTTCAGGGTCTTAACAAGGAAGTCTGACCATTTGTGGTGGCGGCCCGTGATCTTTTGACATCCCGTGGGATCCAGTCGGTAACGGCTCTAGTCAGCGGTTGTCTCCAAATCGCATTACATGTCCAGCCCATCTGATTTTCGATGCCGGCAAACGAGACAGCGTCCCTGATTCTGGAATACGCGGAGGTCAGAACTCGGATTCCTTCTCTCACTTGAGTGAGACGTGATATTCCAAGCATAGCTCTTTTCGTGCCTCTCTGGGAGACCCGAATAGCATTCTCATCCTGCTTTCGTAGGGCCCAGGTCTCTGAGGCGTATGTTAATGAGGAGAACGGTGGAGTCAAAGAGATGTGCCCGGGCCGGGGTTCTTTGTCCTTTTAGCTATTTCTTCGTCTTGGCATTCCATCCCTCTTGCAGCTCAGGTTTTAGGTCATTCATCATGTTACTTCTCGACCTAGTACACATAACCACATGATGGAAAAAAAGCTACTCCCGCGCACTAGAAAACCTAACTACCCCCTTCCCCCGCCCTGATCTATCCTCATCACTCCAAATCTTTTGTAGCCACATCCACCTCCCCCTACCAACCCCCAACGCTTCCCTTCTAAATAACATGCCATCTCGTAAAAACCCCAAAGTCACCGAACATCTGAATCTGCCACGGGCTTACAGCCGCTCTTCACCGCTACCTGTATGCAAGGTGCCCCCCAATGGAAACCAGCACAGTTCTACTACCCTTGCCCCCCTTCTCACCCCGACCTTCGACCATACACACATAACCAAGCTTTTAGGTTTGTGAGCTCCGCCTCTCTTGTTTAAGCCTTGACTAAGCAGTCTCGGCCCTGTCAAACAGGGTGTTCAAACCCAATACATCAAGATCCTTGAGCTTATTGGATTCACCACCAGGATCTCACCATTCTACAAAAAGTGATCATTGATGTCAAAGGGGGTTCGACAGGGTATACTATTCACCAAAACTCTTCAGTGCCACCCTCGAGAACTAAATAATGGAAGAATGGGAGTAAGATAGATGGCGGCAAACCACCTCCGCGATGACATCGTTCTAATAACACCAAACATTAGCCAAGCCCACTTTGACCGAGAATGATAGCTACAGCTGAATCTGAAGAAAACTATGTTCTGAGAAATGAACTAGTTCCAGAGGCCCATTCTCTCAATGGAACATTAGAATAATAGATAGATAATAATAAAATGAGATTATTCTAGTTTCACAAACTGTGTACTAGCCATACCATCTCACTTTCCATGAGAATGTTCAAAGATACACTTCTGCTGTCAACACCAGGGGCAATGAGTTCCTAGAATGTGGCATCTCCCACCACCTGCCAAGATGCAGTTTCAGTGGCATTACAAAGGGGATGTTAGTTGGTCTTGCTCAAGGTTGAGACCAATTTAGTAGTTCCACTAAATGCGCATTGCTGAGCTCTTTGAGAAGCGGTCTCTTTCTCTGAAGACAGGGATATTCTGACTTACCAGTTCATGTGGGTTCCCTGTGAGAAGGCCGCTCTTGTGGAGAACTGTACTATGAGCTCAAAAGATAACTCTACTTTTATCATTTTTCATTCTAAATACCTACAGTGTGGCCCTCTCCTACTAATCCACCTTCATCCTCAACTGAAATGGGACATACCTTAAATAGCTCCTATGATACATAGTACTCAGCTTTTGTTGTCTGATAGATGAACTTTCTTGATGTCATTTAGCTAAGAGAAGTGACAACAAAAGCAGCATGGTCGGAAGGTCATCTCTAAACTCCCAACTACCCAGGAGGTTAAAGGAATATGCTTTTTGATATTTCTTAAGCTGAGAGTCCATAAACCTGGAAAATGGCATTAGATTTTCATGCTCTTCTGACTTAGTAAGTTGTCCTTAAATTGAACCTAAATTTTTTGCTTCCAAAGAAACCCAACGTCCCTTTTCCTTATTTTTAAACAGCTGCTTACACTACTTATCCAGCAGCAATTAGCCTGAACTAATCTTTGGAGCCTCCTGAGGCACAGAGATCTGTGAGGGGATTCTTGGTGGGTGATACTGCAAGACAGCAGAGGGAATGTCCCTTGAAAAGGACTGTTAACAAGCTGAACACAAAGACTGAGAACTATTATCTAATGGCAATTTTTTTTTTAAATGTGTCCTTGCTTTGTAAACTGGTGCTTCTCCAAAAACTATTTGCTGGATTTGACTGGTCATTAAAGCTTACTCCACTTCTAGGTTAATTAAAATTCTAAGTCAGTGTAGCATGTGAGTGCTAGGAATTATCTTGGTTTCTTCTGCCTGCAACTTAGTTTATTGATGAAGACAATTAAGGCAGAGATGTCAAACGACCAAATCATGAAGGAGTAACTCAGGCTTGCCATGTTCTACACAGGTCAAAGAAGGGTTTGGGTCTTTTCAATTCCCAAGAACCCTTTGCCCCATAAGTCTTTAGAATTGCCAAAGTCTATCTAACAATGTGATGTATTGTGAAGTCTTTGCATCCTACAGTACCTAATGATATCTGGAGAGGCTGGAGACTAAGGTCAGTCACATGGGTGGTCAGTGAAGTCTATAGGATGGGCCTTCAATAAAATCCAACGGTCAGGTCAGACTTCCTGATTGAAAGAATTCCAAGGATGTGGCCATACAACACTGTTGGAACAATGTGGCAATTTGCCACAATAAAGTCAATCTGATTGGCACCTTTGATCTCCATCCAGCCAGGGCTTGGTCACAGAATGAGAAAAACAAGCACACAAGGGGACAAAACACACTCAACTACTGTCTAAGCTTTGAGGTCACCTGGGCAGCCATGAGTGAGCTCACAGGCTGTTCAATTATTCAATACAATATCACAATATCAATTCACACCACCACCACTACCAACTCTCGAGCCACTGTTTTTTTTTTTTTTAATTTTTTTTATTTTTACAATTACAAAGATATACAATTAAAAAGTTCATATTTGGGTTTTGGTCATACAGTGTTCCAGCACCCATCCCGCCACCGGTGCCCATCTCCCACCACCAACGTCCCCAGTTCCCCCCCCTCCCCCAGCCCTGCTCCATGGCAGGTTCTTTATTTCTTTCCGTTTTCGAGCCACTGTTTAAGCTGACAGAGACATTGAGAACAGTTAGTACCCATGCCCACATATACCACTTTATGTCCATACTACACTTTGTTTCAACAAGGAAATGAGTGTCTTTGCACTGTCACGGTGAGCCCGTGTCCTGTGGTGACCACACTGAGCTCAGTGACTGCATGGGGATGGTTCTGCTTTTTAACTTTTATCATTAATGCAAAATTCAGTGGGTACATTCATAGCAGAAGCTGGAATATTTCAGATAGCCAATCAGCAGGCATTCTTAAAGTATAAAATCATGATAATTTCCTTTATCTGTTTCTGCCTATGTTCCTATATTCTAAAAGGTCTAATTTGCCAAGGCAACTATCCAATTCTTAGGGTTGTTTGTTAGGTAGATAATTCCTGCTCTATTCCATTGGGAGAGCAGAACAAGGAGTTCCTGGCAGGCTGCACTGGTACCCTGTCCAAAGGTCTTTATGCTGTGGCCGATGAATATCTGTGCTCTTTGCTTGTAGTGACAGTAACTCTGAGCGCAACAAAATACAATTCAGCAAAGTATGGGTTTGCAGAATTTTGTGTCTGCCTCTGGCAAATCACTGAACCTGAGAGGACATGGAGATCCCTGGTGACAGGTGACTTCTCCAAAGTCATTGTTATTAAGTGTTTGCATTAGAGCAAAGCAACCCTTCTTGCTCATTTTTGCAACTCAACTTGGTTAATTGATGACTCATTAGATTATTCATGCCCACAGGCAACCACCAGATCTACAAAGGAGTCAGTCTCCCAGGACCCAGATGAGAAAGAGAGGACAAGCATCACCATCCTTCCCAAAAGGAGTCTGATCTGATTCTCTCACCGTTTTGATCCTGAACCTACATTTTAATTAATTGGCTCTTAGATTATGGAAATTCTCTCTCACTCTCTCTTGCTTCCTTGCTAGCTCTGTCTCACTTGCTTACTTGCTCTCTGGTTCCTCATGGAGAATTTTTTTTAAATCACCTACCATAATCTCTTTTGTATTATAACAATTGCACAAACTGGTTGTTTTGAGTGCTTTGACAATGGGTAATCTCATGGAACTTCGCAATCACTCCTAGCCCCATCACCACCTATGGGAAATTATATGCTTGATATACATTTATATAATAAAGGATTCAATGTGTGAGTTATGGCAGAGTGAATGAATTTTTGGTAGTATAGAAAAATACCAACAAGTTCAAGCTATCATCAAATCTTTTCAAAGTCTCTGTGGGCTAAATCCAGGGTGAGAAGGACCTCAAATATGTGAAATAAAGGTCACTTGATGGTGAAGAAAATAAAGACTCATTGATGGAAGGTATTTTTGCATGTAAAGATTTTCATCAATGAAATATATATTTGCATTGCATTTCTCCAAATATTATATATCCGTGTGCTTATATGTAATATCTCATTAAGACATGAGAAATAAACCATGATACATAAATATAATGATTATATTTTGCCATCAGGAAGAAATCTTGACATTTTTGGTCACATGGAAGGTCATATGAAGTGACATAAGTCACAGAACAAAAAACAACCTGGAACTCCTAGAAATAATGAACTGATTAGTAGTTTACAAAAGTGAGGCTGTGGGCAGGAGAAATGGGCAGAGAGGATCAAAAGGTAAAAACATCCAGACATAAACTCAGTAAATCTCAGGGCTGTAATGTACAATGTGGTCACCATAGTTAGGGAGGGCTGTTGGGTCAGGCCCACTTGCATAATCTCCCTTATGTACCTTACAACATCATCTCACCCACTTAATCCACGTGCCTGGGTGACAATTCTAAATGTGCAGAGTGGGGAGGTGGAAACTTTAGAAAAAATTGTAGAATTCCGCCTTCCTCACCCATCTCAGCTGGAAGAGAGCTAGCAAACAAACAAGGTGGACTTCTTCCACATGAACTGAGGTTCGAAAAGAAGACAGTGTGTAGAGATATTACAGGGGTTGAGGTGCTTGTCTTGTATGTGGCCAAACTAGGTTTGATCTCCATAAGTGCATAGGGCTCCCCAAGCACCAAAAGTGATCCCTGAGCACAGATCCTGAAGTAACCCCTGAGCATCACCAACAGTGGTCTTATACTCCTCTCCACAAAAAGTGGAGACAGATAAATTTGAATTAGAAATAAATAAGTTGAGGTGAGAGACCTCAGGGAGAGGAGTATGTGTGGGGTACACCCAGGTCCCCCTAGTATAATTCCTGGCACCACCCATTACTCCAGCCACTATTGGGTGTAGCCATTGTGGCTCCCAAGCAAGTTGGCTCCAGTTTTCCCCAACTACCATTGAGTCCAAACGGTAAAGTATAACTAGGGCCACAGTATTAAACCATTGAGCCCTGTTAACTGAATCTTTCTAGGAATGACTCCAGGACACCCTAGCTACTGAGTAGATCTCCCTCCAAACAAAAAGGAAATAGCATCATGGATGGAATAGATTAGGAATAGTCACCGCATGCTGGAATAGTAAAATCAGAGGAGGCACATTCTGAACTGAAAGGAAGAAAAATAATCATGGAAGAAATTTGAACAGCAATCAAAAACACATTTTCAACAAACTTCCAAGAAAGTTAATTAAAGCAAAAGGCGATCAATCTTGGAATAATTGATTCAATAAGGGCAAATTCAGTATTTGAGCTCATCCTGTAGACAGAAGATAAGTGGTGACAATAATGACCATACACTGAGTGGATCACTGCCACCAGCTAGACCCTATGCCAAGTGTTTTATATGTGTTTCTTCCTTCGCCAGTCAAACAGTTCCAGAAATTGGTATCATTCTTACCATTACTGTATTTGTGGAAGCCGAAACCGAGAGAGGTCAAGCAAGTATCATCTAACACCTATATGAGTTCAAGTAGAGATCGCATGCCAGAAACTTGACTCTATCTACTGCTTACTTCAATTTTATGTTTTCTATAAAGAAGGGAATGAGGGAAGGAGAAAGGGAGAATTTTCAGGAAGGAAATGTACATACAGAGAGGGACAGACAGAGACAGACACTGAGGAAGGACTGAGAACAAAGTCAATTCTAACTGGCCCTCTCATCTACGGTAGGAGTGATAAGTAAGAGTCCTCTCTACTGGACAGCTTTGCATAACATGATCGATATACTGACTGTCATTACAGGGCTGACTCACTGACCCAGGGATCACTATCTCTTCTGCATTGTATGTATTCATTCATTCACTTGACAAATATTTCAGAAGTTATATGGCATCCTGTAAATGTTAAGAACACCCACACCATGAGGGCCACCATTTTCAACATCCAGACTCTACAGCTCATCAGAGCTCTACTGCAGAAAAGAGGATCAGCAGCCCTGCTCATCAGAGCCCCACCCTACAACAAGGTCTATTTCAAGCCCAGGTATGCCTGATCCAGAGACTCAGATACACAGGGCAGAGCTGCTACCGGCTTTCCCTGCGCTCAGCTGATCATGAGGTGCCCAGGAGAGAAGGCAGGTCTAGCCCTGGTCCGCCATCCCAGCAGAGCCTCACAAAGAAACCAGAGGAACCCCTACACCATGAGGGCCTCCATTTTCAACATCTGGACTCCACAGCTCATCAGAGCTCCACCAAGCAGAAAAGCCCATCTTTCCCCATCTCATCTTCCCCGGTTCATCAATAAATGCACAAAATGAGAGCCTACTAGTATCCCACCCTAGCTTGCCAGGTAGTCTGGCAAGCTACCTGTGTTGTATTTGATATGCCAAAAACCAGCATCTATTGTAGACCTCATTCCCATGACCTGAAACAATGGTTTGAGACTCTTCATGTTACTGGAGCGAGCAGATGCCCTTGGGCTATACTAGCATGTGACAGGATGTATGGAGATGTTAATGTTACTGGTGCCCACTTGAGCTAATTGATGAACAATGGGAAGACAAGTGATACAAGCGAAGTGATATGGCTGATATTGTTGGAGGCACTGGAACTACATGAAGTGATGCTCCACATGACTCCATGAAGTGACACTTAGCTGCTCTGAGGAGGCACATGTTCCAGAGGGAAGACATTCAATGAGCAAACAAGCTCCAGGGAGTAACAAGGACCATCAAGAAAATCAAACAGTCTGAACAGTGACTAAAGGCCTGAGATGTTATTGTTCTTGATTGGGGAAAGTCAACTTGATAAAATGGCACTTGAAATGTTGACTGAATCTAGATGCCAACAGTCTGTGACTTCGTATACTTTTACAGCACTCTGGTTATTTCTGCGGTTTGGTGGATAGAGATGATCTTTTGTTTCTAATCCTTATAGGGGAAACCTCTCACTAAACTCCTGAGGTTATTATAACACTAAACAGAGATTTAGCTTTTACAGGCCTACTTCAAATGATAATACATCATTGCATGAAAGTAACTTAGGTATCTGAATAGACTCCGACATTTTCTTCCTGAGTAGAAAGTTCTGAGATCTTGAAAGATCGTCACTATTTCTGCTGGATTTATGTTCGTCAGTTTTAGATGTCAGAGGACACGGTAAGCCAGAGGTCTGAAACGTTGATATGTTCATCTGCTCTATGCTTTCTGTAGTCTCGGTTTTGTTACTCAAACTATGGATTATAAATATGGTGCCTATTTTCAGAAGAAGCCAACTGCTTTTGTTCTTCCACACTGTTGCCTTTAATTAGATTTTCTAATCAATCATCTCTACATATTATCCCATGTCCATATTAATAAAATGTCTGCTTACTTATCAGAATTTGGTGAAAAGTCTAATTCCAGGATGTTAATCCATCTGGCCTGGTGTACTAAAGAACTGCAGAAGGGAGAGTTGGTGGTGAAGAGAATGCCATCTGCTTCTGAGAACTGCCAACGTCAGTGTGATGAATAGGAAGTCAGCCACAAGACTGAAGACCCAAGTGGTAAACAGAAAAGTGGAGGAGATTATTGGGTCTTCTTTTTTGAGTCTCTCACTCTCACAAGCCAGATCAACACAACAACCCATGTGTTCGCTCTATGTTTTTTAACTCAACACAGAATAAACTGCATCTCACATATTTGCCTTTCTGTTCTTTCTGTTTTGTAACAAACAATTGGAATAAGGGAACTATGTTTTTCTGTCCAGATATGAATTTCTCCAAATGAAACAGCCATTTTACTCATATTATTAAATCAATCTGGCAATATATAAAACTGTTTCAATTTAATGGCTAGGCAAAGGAGTTAAGCTGATCAGGCCATTATAGCAATTATCTCAAAGTCCTAAAATTTACTTCTGTATACCCAAATTGGTTTTACACAGGGGCAGATTTCAGGTCACAACTGGGATTCCATCCCGACCTTCACTAGGTAGCTGAAAGATGAAATATCCAGACGGAGATGACATAATCCACCACCTTTATTCCTTGGTGCTTATAATTTCAGCCCTAGTGAGGGTGAATCAGTGAACAGTGATTATGACAAATAAAAAGAGTAAATAGTCCCATTATTGGATGAAACAATTGAAAAAAAAACAGTGATAAGGAAAATAAGGTCATCAGAACTTTTTTTCCCAGACTCTTGGGACATTGTCTTCAAAGACAGCATTTGAAGCTTAGGATGGTGATTTCTTTAAGTTCTTTTTCCTTAAGCTTCTAGAAACACTGGAAAGTTTTTTGACTGTTTGTACATTTCTTTGTCCTTTGTATTTTCTTGATATGTGTTAAATTCCCAGACTCTCCGTTCACCTTCAATCATGTGAGTGAATTAGTCCTGTCAGGGACTCAGACACAACCTATATCCTGATTGACGCCTTAATTTATATTTTCGGTCCTGGCTTTTGCTAGAACCACAACCTCCCATTTCACCCTCTACAAAGCATTTTAACTTAAATATCATGCAGTCACTTCAAAGTAAATCTGTCTCAGAAGGAACCATCTTTCTCCTTAAACCCAAACTTGTTCCAAGATTTAATGGTACCAACATTCTGAGTCAACAGAACTATTTTAGGGGTTCTTCCCTATTTTTACACCAAGGTCTTTTACTTGCAACTCAACAATATCACTGGAGTTCATGTTTTTCAAAATTTCTCCCCAAAGATCCTTAAAAAACATTTTACTATTCTTATTAAGCAAAGATTTATGACTTTAAGTAAATAAACTATTATTGCAGTGACTTCTAACCACAGAGATACTTGATTCCTATTTGCTCAGTATCAGCATATAGTCAGAAAAATTACTTAATTTCTGTTATTGTTTGAGAGCAATTTGACAATTAAAAAGTATGGTCCACATAATAAGCTTAATTTTGCAGAATCACTATTTTTATATGCCTGATTTCTTCACAAAACTTGCACTCAGAGAAGGAGCCACAAAATTGTATGAATGGTAATTCATCCATAAATTTCGATAGTTTCCTGGTGCTGACAGATGGGGAAGGATGTGCTCTGGGTGGCCTCTCAGAATTTTGGCAGTAGCTGTGCGTGATCTCATGAGACAAAGATAGAACATTCTCCAATTCTCTTGGCAGGCGGTGAAAAGGAACTTAAGGTTCTAAGCAATATTCAAAAAATCATCTTCAAGTATTTCATAAACACAAAGCAATCCTAAGAGAAACTTGCCATGAAATTGGATGTATATTGTTGTCAATTAAGGACATTCTGGATTCTAGGTGTTTGACACAGTGACTTGAATTAAAATGGATAAAATGTTAATCATTTCCCTAGACTGAGCTAAATCAAAATTATGACAATGTTTACAGATATCAGTCAGTCATTTATTTGATTCCACTGTTCTCTTTATAACCTAGCAGAGGATCTTGTCAAATGTGAGTATTTTAGTCCCTCTGATGTGCTCAAAACAGTTCATTTTAATCGAGGTTACATTATCCAGGGCCCAGCTGACATCCTCTGTAAGTCCTTAATTTGATTGGAAGTAAAGGAAATACTGACATCAACCTTGGCCCAGTACCCAAATTAAAGCTGTTTCAATTATTATAGAAGTTTAATTCATTCTACATCTCCATCTTCATGGAACTTTTATATTAAAATTCAAATCCCAAAGAGAGTGAAGAACTTCAAAATGCATTCCAGTTCTCATGGATAGTGGCTGCGGAGGAGGATTGCTGGGGAAAGATCCTAAGCTCAGGCCATTTGGAGTGAGGGTTGTTATTAGCAATGACCATCATGGAGAGAAGAGCAGCATAATTAACTGGAGGACAATATTCTGGAATCTAAGGATGTTACTGACACAGAGAAAAGAAATCTCAGCGAGCCACAGAATCTTTTCCAATGACTTGAAGAGCAGCAGCGTTAAAAGAGAATAAACACCAAACCAAAATCCATAAGTCACATTACTAACTTTTTGAAGGACTTTTTTAAATAATTGGAAAAGTGCAAAAGTGCGACATTCTCTCTTGAGAGGGAGACTGATTCTCAAAACTTAGAAGTAAACCAGCAGGGGTAGGATGTCTACAAAAAATTCCAGCAGAAGCTTCTGAGGGATCTTACATTTGTCATCAAACTTCTGACAATGAAGGAGTGCACCTTTTTAGAAGCAGGGTTACTTGCACTGAGATGAAAAACAAAGAAAAATGTCCATCTCCTGGGGCTTAGAGATAATAAAGTGGGTAGGGCACTTGTTTTGCATGCAGCAGATCTCGGTTCAATTCTAGGCACCTGTATTAGGAATCACTGTATTAGGAATCAATGCTGAGTGCAGAGCCAGAAGAAAGCCCTGAGGATTATCAAGTGTTCGCCCCAAAAAAATCCAACTCCCCAGAAAAATGAATATATTTACTATTTGTGCTGAAATATCATCTCAATCTGAGAGGAGATTGCACCCTGGTATTTAGGGGGAGGAAGGGTAGACTATACACAGCAGTATTCAGGGACTACTCCTGGCTTTGTACACATGTCATAGTAGTGCTTTGGAAAACATGCAGATAGTGCTGGGGATCAAACTGGGGTCGACCAGATGTAAGACAAGTGCCTTACCTCCTGTGTTCCCTCTCAGCCTTTTAATAGGTAAATTTATCTGGGAATTGTTCAATGTACTTGAAGTCAGATATCATTCTGAAGTGCACATCATCTCAGAATCTGCACTTTCAGAGATAGTCTTTGCCCCAAAAGGACACTTATCAAAAGAATTTGCGACCCAGTATTGCCATCATCAACTAGCGACCATGGAAGTTTAGGCATGTGATCCATTTTGTCCCAGTGGCCACCAGTTTCTTTGCCTTTTTTGGGGGTGGGGGGATGGGGTGAAAATCATGCAAGACTGAGATCAAAGCTGTGAGAAAAACCTTCTTGCTTATGCTGTGGACTTTTCCAAGTCTAATTCTTCCTCAAGCCCATCTTAGTCTGGTGCGTGGCACGGGCTGTAGATGGATGGTGAAGCTCATCAGGAACAGCACACACATATATCTTGTGGCTTGTTTTTTTATTTGCCAGCTCAAGAGGAGCAGGGAGATTTATCTGGACGGAAGGTAATGAGGGTGGGAAGCACTAGACTGTAGTCTCTGTTCACAACACACTATTTTTACTTTTTTTGTCCTCTTTTTGATGCCAGAGTGCTATTTTTATTTACACTGATGTCCCTTTTCTTTTTCTCTTCTTTTTTCCCTCTGGTAAGCTACATAGTTTTTACTGAATGAAACTTACCTAGAAATACTTGTAAGGAGAGAGAGGAAGTATACTTGTTCAAGAGAGAACATGGGCATGAAGATCAAGCAAGCAAAGAGACAAAGTACAAGAGAAGATCAAATAAGTAAAGAGAGTGAGGGAGAATACAGACTTGAAGGAGCAAAGCAAGTTAAGGGACACAGAGACAGCAAGTTCAAGGGAAAACACGAGCTTGAAGAGCAGTCTGTTTTGTTTTGTTTTTAATAAAGGGGTAGATTTTAATATAATTTAGCAGCTTGAGAGAGGATGTCAGAAAAGAGGGAGGAACAGACTTTCTATGTGCAAAATTTGCTGTGATATTTCCAGTTTTAATGATACTGACTTCATCTATACATCTGTCCTTACCCACAATGATATATATATATATATTAATTTTTATTATACCACCGTGAGACATGCAATTACAAAGGTGTTCCCAATTGGTTCTTGGTAATACAGTATTCCAGCACCCATCCCTCCACCAGTGCCCCATTTCCACCACCAATGTACCCCACCCCCTCCCACCCACCCCCAGGCTGCCTCAACAGCAGGTAGCCCCTGTTTCTCTCTCTTTCTCTCTCTGTCTCTCTCTGTCTCTGCATCTCTCTCCCTCTTGTTTTATACATTGTGGCTAGCCCTGCAGATATTTAGAGTTTAAAACTTAAGTCTCTGTGTTTATTCAATGGTGAGTTTTAACCTGCCATTACCATTTTCCACATTTAGTAAAACACTGGTATCTATTTATATCCTATTAATGAATGCAGTCATTCTATATCTGTCCTTTTCCTTCTGACTAATTTCACTCAGCATGATAGTCTCCATGTCCATCCATTTGCAGGTAAATTTCATAATTTCATCTTTTCTGACAGCTGCATAGTATTCCATAGTGTAGATGAACCACAGTTTCTTTAGCCAGTCCTCTGTTCTTGGGCATTTAGGTTGTTTCCGGATTCTTGCTATAGTGAATAGTGCAGAGATGAATAAAGAAGTACAGATAGTGTTTCTGCTATGTGTTTTTGGTCTCTCGGGTATATTCCCAGGAGTGCTATTGCTGGATCAAATGGAAGCTCAATGTCTAGTTTTCTGAGGAATGCCCATATTGTTTTCCAAAAAGGGTTGGACCAGTCGGCACTCCCACCAACAGTGGATGAGAGTCCCTTTTCCCCACATCCAGGCCACACAATGATATATTTTTGAAAGGATTGTTTTCTTCATACTGAGAGGTATTCTTCTTTGTTTCTGTCTTAAAAGAATGGAATCATTGGCTACAATGAAAACATCTCATTTCTTCCCTCACCTTGATGCTACATGGGGATAAGCATGGTCCTGGGTACTGGTCTTCAATCTATCGTGAGTCCTATATGGAGTCAGCTCTCTGGACAACTCTGATCGCAAAGGATTACTTTTCTAATAATAATTTTATTAAAAACTTTTTTTCTAATTCTTTTATTAGAAATCAATTTTTCTAATGCTTTCTAATACTGTTTGAAAAGTAATACTTTTCAAAGGATTACTTTTCTAATTTTTGTGGATGAGATTTGAGGCTGGGAGACTTGAGGGCCTATTGCTAAGTCAAAGACAGCCACTGAGTGGGCTGGAGAGATTGTACACTGAGGAGGGACTTTGCCTTGCATGCGGCTAACCTGGGTTCAATTCCAGATATCCCATATGGTCCCCTGTGTTCTTCCAGGAGTGATTCCTGAGTGGAGAAAGAGAAGTAACCCCTGAGCATCACTGGGTGTGACCCAAAAAGTCAAAAACAAAAACCAAAAAGAAAGCAGAAAGACAGACACTGAAGCAACCACCAGGTCACCCAGAGACCAGCCAGTGGAAAAATCCAGCCATGCTGTGCTTGGTATGGTTTGCTCCAATGTCTTCGTCCTTGAAATCTTCACCAATAGTTAGAGATGGGCCTTTCTGACCACAGCTCCAATTTCAGTTACAAGAAGTGTGTGAGCGTCATTTGAGGTGCCCTTTTGTTGGGACTATGGTGGAAGTCGTGTCTTCTGAGAGAATGAATTGTGCTCCCAAAGCTTTTGATGTTCTCCCTCACTCCGCTCATTGCAGTGCATGAGGAGGCCATGCAATCCAGAGAAATACAGAGCACCCTTAACCTAGACAAAGAAATATAGCATGGTCTGATACCCACGCCTGGGCCGAATCCTCTTGTTCACATGCACCCACCCTGCTCTCATCTCGGCATCTAGGCATCATCCTGACATGGTTCTTTCATGCTGTTGAGAGCAGCAGTAGTAGTTAATGGCAGCAGTAATGGTAACTGTGGTAGTAACAGTAGGGAAGTAGCATTTGCAGTAATGCTGGAGTAATAGTTGTAGGAGTAGTAGTTAAATTATGTAGTTAAATTCATATTTTATAGTTAGCACACTGAGATATTCTCAGGCTGGTAGACCACTGAGTTGCTCCAAATTCTTGATGGTTACCATATTTCCATTAACATTCTTGTATATCTCTTTTAATGAGAATTTATATATGTCTCTCAGACATATTCGTAGGATAGAAATGACTTGATCACAGGATATACACAGGTTCTTGGGTTACAGCCAAAGGTTTTCCAAAGGTATTATAACAATTTATGTCCCTATCAACTTGCTGAATAAGAGTCACAGTAACAAACTGTCCTGGCACTGTCAGTTTTTAAAAATGAGCTATTACAGAGACTATGCACTAATATCTCATTGCTTTTTAAAAATGTTTTACTGGGCTGTAATTAATATGCCATAAAATCCATCCATTAAAATGTATAACTTAATGGTTTTTGGTATATTTACAGGGAGCATAACTGTCACCATACACTAACTGCATCACCCCCTAAAGAAACTTCCTTGGCAGTAACTCCTATCCCCTCTCCTTCCCCATCCCTAGGGAACACTCATGTACTTTCTGTATGTTCACCTTTTCTGAACTTTACCTACACAGTCTTTTATTAATGCCTCAGTTCACTCAACATAAATAATTATATTCACACATGCCAGGGTTTTTTTTTTTTGGGGGGTTTCCACACCCGGCAATGTTCAGGGCTTACTCCTGGCTCTGCACTGAGAAATTACTCCTGGCAGTGCTTGGAGGCCCATATGGGAGGCTGGGGATGGAACCTGGGTCAGCTGCATGCAAGAAAAAATGCCCTCCCTGATGTACTATTGCTCCGGCCCCATACATATCAGTTTTATACCCAGTATAATATGTAGTCGCATATTATTCCCTTGCATTTTCTGAATTGTAAGAATATGTGTGATTGAGTAACTTTTATATGCTTTGACCATTTGAATTTTCCTTATGGAATAACTATTTAAATATTCAGCTCATTTTTTTTTGTATCACCACCTTTTAAAAATTGATTTATGTGTATTTCATGTCATCTACATACTACTACTATGGATCTATTTATTACAACCGCTTTTGGTCTTTGATTACTGAATGTAGGGATAGTTTGTTTTGTAGCACAAAGTTCAGTGATAGAGACAAATTGTTTTAAAGGTTCAACTTATCAAAACTGACATCAGAAGAAAGAGCACAGTGGGTAATCCCTACTGGACACCTTTTCATGCTTTTTGATAAATGTACAGTCCGCTGTTAACTACCACCCCTGTCAAAGGAGAGAACATCTCCATCACCCAGAGAATTCTCCAATGCCTTCTTGCAGCCCATTCTTGCCTTCCAAATATCAACTTGTGTCTGAGTTCTATCACTGTATGTTATCCTTAGCTGTCCTTTAAATTTTAATTGATTTGTAAGATTCCTTTTCTATTTAAGATATGAGTCCCTTGTCAGATAGATAGATGGATGGACAGAAAGATAGACAGGCAGATAAATAAATTTTCGCAGTGTGACTTATGCTTCCAAAGGTATCTTTGGATGACTAAAGATCTGGTTCTTTTCCTTTCATAAAGTCCCATATATCATTTTTTTTCTTCTAGAAATTGTTCTTTGTGTCCTCTTTAGAAACCTCCTTGTGCACAGGTTGTAAAGATATTTTCTTGAGATTTCTGTAGAAGTGATATTATTTTTTGAGGTTTAGATATTATTTTTTGATCATATATATGCACATATATGATCAAGATAATGGTTTAAATATAAAGATGCAAGTTATGATTTTCCCATGTGGAAATTCAACTGCCCTATCAGCAATATCATTATCTTCATAATCATGCAGTTATTTTAAATGTACTGCTTAATATTTTTAATTAATGATTTCTTAAGGTTTCATTTCCTAAGAATGTGACCTATAAGCATGAATAAAAAAGACATGCCTGGAAAACAGAAGAGAGTCAAGACTTGATTTCCTTATTTGCATTATACCTAATGCCCTATACCCACTCAGTGAAAGTGATATTTTGAACTGAAAGATACTATGCATGAAAATACTTTCCCCCAAACATTATTTATTCTATAATGATGATCGAAACTAAGCCATTAAATATATGCAAATACTTCTGAGATCATTAAATGAATTATTGGATAAAAAGAAATTTCCTGGGCAGGAGTAACAGTACAGCAGGTAGGGCATTTGCTTTGTATGCAGCTGATCCGTGTTCGATCCCCTGGCATCACATATGGTTCCCTGAGTACCACCAGGAGTGAATCCTGAGTGCAGAGCCAGGAGTAACCTCTGAGCACCGATGAGTGTGATCCCTTCCCCTCACATAAAAGAAAATTTCCAGGCTGGAGTGATAGTACAGCAGGTAGGGCATTTGCCTTGCATGCGGCCATCTTGGGCTTGATCCCTGGCATCCGATATGGTCCCTCGAGCACCACCAGGTGAAGAGCTAAGAATAAACCTTGAGCATCACTGGGTGTGACTAAAAAAATGGAAAGAAATTTTCCTAAGTTGATTTACTTTGCAATCAACTAAATATTTAATTCCCTTCTTTAACATCACTTAAATCAAACCATTTTTATGTTTTGACTTCCTATTCAATTAGAATTAAAAATTCATTCTGCATACATCCTGATTGATTCTATACTTTCCCTTAAATTATTTTCTTTGCCTGATAATTATTTCACTCCTATTTCCATTTCAGTTGATTTAGGAACAAAACTACTACCATGATTTCACTTAGTATTTGCTCCCATCAAAGAAATTTTTTCATAACTATTTCTGTCCCACACTAATTCTACTTCTTGTTCATCTTTTAGGAACACAAGAAATTTTAAAAAATCTCAAATGACATTTTGTCTTTTAATTATGCTTCAAATTCTTCATTTCAACTGGACTTAACTCGGGTGGGGGTGGGGAAATGATACCATGTTTTGTTAACTAAAACATTTCTCTGCTTGTGCTTTTCACGCAGTCATATGCAAGGAAAGCTTCTGGACTGAAGCTTGTGTTTGGGACAACTCCCAGCTTCCAAGAATCGCAAAAATGTGAAAGGTTTTGTGTTTGCTTTCTCCTGGACAATACTATACACCCTTTACACTAGCCTGGGCAGAGACTATGATTTTTGTGAATTGTTTGAATGAAAACTGATTTTAGTTACAAGGTATTGATTACATATGTATCATCACAGTTTAGAGTACAAGGCTACAATCGTGTTAACTTTATGGTATCGATATGCAAATTTACTGCACCCCTGCCCCCAAAGTGCTGGAGACTTAGGGGCTCCCTCAGACACTTCCAGCCTTTCTCTTCTTCCCTTCCTCCCTACATTATTTGTGGCCTCTGTTTTGTTCTCAGTCCATATTATCCTTTATGTTGTACACATGAGTGAATGCATCCAATTCTTTTTATCTTCCCTCTAACTTATTTACTTAACATGATATACTCTAATTCTAACCAAGCTGTAGTTCTATCCAAATTGTGAAATTAAGGCTAGTTTTTTGTGTTTCTTTCATTAAATTGTATCATTTTCCTATCAAATGTAGTTAAAGTTTTTTGTTTTTTTTTGTTTGCTTTTTGGGTCACACCCGGCAATGCTCAGGGGCTACTCCTGGCTCTGCACTCAGGAATTACTCCTGGCGGTGCTCGGGGGACCATATGGGATGCTGGGGATCGAACCCAGGCCGGCATGGGGCCGGCAGCGCGCAAGGCAAACGCCCCTACCCGCTGGGCTATGCTCCGGCCCGTAGTTAAAGTTTTTAGGAGGTGGATGAAAGATTTTGGTCCCCCATTAGCTTGCTCTTTGCTCTGTGCTCAGGAATAACTCCTAGAGGGACTCAGGGGGTCCACAGCCAATGTCAGTGATGGAACCCAGGTTGGCCACATGGAAGGTAAGTGCCTTCCCCACTATATTATCTCTCTAGCCCAAGAAGTAACTAATTAAAACAGAAATTAATTCCTGTTAGGTAGTTTGAAATGAAATAGAAATGCCTTGAAAATTCATTGAATTTTCAAACAATTTTTACACAATTACAATAGAGTTAATAATTAAAAGTACTTTAAATAGTACAGACTAATTTGAAGCTAGAAAATA
>JAJIBD010002962.1:152500-169000 GCA_021461705.1 Cryptotis parvus
TTATAAGCATGGGTTGCAGATAAGTGTATTTTCTGTGAGATACTCATTTCAAATAAGCCACAGATGATGCAATTTCTTATTTGGAGTCATGTGAAATATGGTAGACAAAAGAGTTAAGAAAGAGAGAGAGAGACAGACAGACAGAGACAGAGGGAGACAGAGAAGATGGTGGGACTCAAGGGGCTTCCGAGTTAAGAGATTTGTGTGGGGGCTCCTCAACACTCATCTGGATTCCAGGCAATGGGGTGTCCATTCAGCATTCATTCACATCGTGGCTCATTTCATCTTCTTATATTTTCTGAAAACAAAAACAGCAAAATGAAAGTCCAGTTCTCTGCAACTTTTCCTCAGTGTCTAGAGTTTGCTCAGTGAAGTCTGGGAGTCTGTCTCTCATTTCTAGCTAGTGGCAGTTCATCCCCTTCTCTTCTCTGTCTATAGCCCCAGCTCCCAATGACAGTACCGTGACAGTGGGAACCACCAGTCACAGTGTCCAGCCGACACCACATGGCCCAGAGATGAAGGCATGTGCCTACCTGTGAAACATGGAGTGTAAAAGTTCATACAAACCAAGAGAAAGATAATGAAGATACTGGATTTTTTTGTTTTTCCTCCAATTCACTATGACCAAATTAAATTACTGTTGATAATTTTCCTTCCTGAATTGAGCACTGCCAGGGGTGACCCCTGAGCACAGGACCAGCAGCAGGTACAGAGCATCACTGGTGTGGCCCCAAAACCAAACACATAAACAAACCCACCAAAATGCAACCATTCTCATACATGCTTAGGGGCCTCTCTTAATGCAGCACCCTTTTCCTTGCATGCTTAGAAGCTCTCCCCTAACGCAGCACCCTTTTCTTACACACTTGCCAAGGAGGCATTTCATCTCCTTACCAGGTGACAAGAGAGTTCTTTCTTTCATGCATAAAAAAATTAAATCAAACACATCTCATCTGGCTGCAACTTTATACCATGTTTCAGTGGAAAGCCACTCTGGACCCAAACTGTTGCTCAGAGGCCTCTTGGAAAATCTCATCTTTGGCAAGAAAGCTCACATGGACTGAACTGGGTCCATCTTCCATTTGTAAAATTACAACCAGTGACTCCACTGTATTGTGTTCATATTTATCATCACTAATTTTTTTTTCAATTTTGCTCATTTGGTTTTGGGTCACACCTGGTAGTGCCCCCGGGTTACTCCTGGCTTTGAGCTCAGGGATCACTTCAGCAGGGATCCGGGGATCAAACCTGGGTCAGTCACATGCATGGCAAATATCTATCCTCTGTAGTATCTGTTTGGCCCCAGGATCCTAATTTTGAAGAGGGTCTGCTATCCAAAAAGGCCAGAATCACAGCGCAAAGCACCTGCTTAGCTTGAGTGATACTGATTTGGACACCAGGGTGCTGGGAATTGTTTAAGGTTCTGAAAGTGACCAGTGACCAAGGAAAATGAAAGAAATTAAAGGAAGGCAGAGTTTCCTTGTGGGTGAGGAGGCTTTAAAATATGGGTGTGTTTAAAATCTAATTCACTTGGAGCAATTTCAGTGGCTGAAGCCAGGGTGCATTAATCAAAATGGGTAGGGGTAGGCCCCGTTTATTCTAAACTCAGACATGCTAAAGAAAGAAAGATTAATCTGATAAGGGCCTTACTCTTTCTAATCGGGCTGATGCTGAAGATGCAGTGTGGGTATAAGAGGCGATGTCGGCTGAATTACAGGGAAGTGATGAACTGCATAGAGGCTGGAGCAATCAAACAGATAGCTGGTAAAAATTACTATGGCATCTTTATTCAACACTTTGTGCCCCTCTCGGCCTGCTTAAGAAAGAGTGGGGAGCACTTTGTTGTACTTGGCAAAATGAAATCTTAATGGAAGAGACCCAGCTAAGCCTGTGAGCCTTCACTTATCCAAATGAAAGACAAGGCGTGACTTTCCCTTTTACGATGTTTTTGAGAATATTTTACATTGAAGGATACTGAAGAATACAAGCATGAGCAAGTCACCCCCCAGGATTTCCCCCAAATATGTCACATGTTTGGTTTTGCTCATTGTGCCTTCTTTTTAATTAAAAGCAGTGTGGAGCATTTGTTACTCACACTTGTCTTCCTTATAAATAATTTAGCAAGTCATTATTTTGTTTTCATGAAAACAAGATAATTGTCTCAAATTATTATGATTAAATAGAATAAAGTCAAGCTGTTTTGCAGTTGGCAGAGGAAGAGCAAGTCGTCTCTCTATTGGAGGATTTAATTTGAGTGCTTTCCTTTTGTGTGATGATGTAAAGATTTCAAAGAGTAAGAATACAGGAAAGTATCTTCTCTGTAGGCACCCACTTTCTCAGTTCATGGCCATTACATTTTCTACAATACTTATCCACATATGCCTGCAGTGTGTTAATATATGTATGCAAGTGTGTTCTTTATACACATGCCCATTATATATATAGTGTGTGTATACATACAGACACATTTTAATGGAATCAGACAACACATATTCCTTTAAAGTCCAGCCTTTGTTCCTTAGAAACATACTGCAGGTATTTTATGTGTCACTTATTGAGCATAGATTATATTAATGAGGAATGCAGTCATTCTAAGCTTTTACATTATAAACAGGGCATAGATTTGCATTAGAATCTGAAGTCTCACACAAATAAGAAAAATTTTATTGAGACAGCTTTATACTGTGAGTCACAAGCTCGAGATAAATGCTGCGATGAGTGGCAGTCCTTCATAAACCTTTGGAAAAGCTAATTCCAATTGGCATTATATATGTTTTTCCATTAGCTCAGAATATTTCACATTTCCATTTATGTCTTTCTTTGAAGTACTTTAAAGGTAGAAATTGCTATCCTTATTTAACATACAGACATTCTAGCTAAACACAGGGGAGAAGACCCATCACCGATCTTAAACAACCTAAATTGCTGAAATCCGCTCTGTGCTCTGTCCATGGACCAGAGCTTTTCCTGGGTCCTCCATGTGTGAGAATGCCTGGGGATTCTCTCTAGCAGACCTCTCCTTCCTGCCTCTTTCCCTTCAGTTCTGGTCTTCTTTAATATCCTCACCCAATACTTTAAGTTTGGCTGGAAATACTTAGTCTAACTTAGATTATCATCACTTAACCATTCTAAACACGATAGCAATTAAATTCAACATTCCCAGAAAGCTTACCTGGGTACCTCGATTCTTCTCTATGTGGAAAACTTGAATAAACAGAGATATTAGACTCTACCTTTTGAGAGCCCTCAAATACAACTCACACTTCAAATAATACATATCACAAAAGCAGTATTCAAAGTTATTATGCATAACAAAATACTAAGATGTAGCTTTGTTTTAGGGCACAGTATTTTTTATTGTTTTGTATAAAACTGTTGTATTAACTAAAGAAAAGAGGTACTTTTAGGCTTTTGCAAGTCCTATTAACACTGATTTTTAAGAAGAGGTCTAAAAAGCAAAATCCATGAATTTTGAAAGTTGAAGATTCATTAAACAAGAATAAAGCATGATTTCATTGTGTATAAATATTATTATCGCTTGGTTCTTAAAGGGTTTGCTACTTGAGCCAATAATTTGCATTTCTGAATGTCATTTTAATGTACTTAGCAAAGATCCATACCTTTACAAAATTGATCCAGCCCTTGAATATAATTTTCCAAAGTTGGAGAAGAGCTCAAAAGATTGTAACACAGTTTGGAAATTCTAGAAGAAGAAAAAACAAATGACTACAAGTTCTTATTGATTTTACATTCTTATGACACTATGACTTGTATTTTGCCAAACTGTTGAACTGTTGGACAGGTAGCATTCAGCCACACTAAAATTCCCCATATTTCCCTCCAAAAATAACCAAGGTCATAAGCCAGCATTATCAGTTAGCAATAAGATACACAGAGGCGGGCCTGAGAGATAGCCCAGCAGGTAGGGCATTTGCCTTGCATGTGGCCGTCCTGTGCCAGCCCGGGTTCCATCCCTGGCATCCCATATGGTCCCCGAGCACCGTCAGGAGTAATTCCTGAGTGCAGAGCCAGGAGAAACCCCTGAGCATTGCTGGGTGTGACCCAAGAAGCAAAAAAAAAAAAAAGATACACAGAGGCTTCTTAAACACAGAGTTGGATCAGCTGTGGATGGCTCAGCTCTGAGCAAGGCTATGGTCACATAGGGGCACTCGTCCACAGTGAGATCACAGTCTCGTTTATCACCTTGATCTTAAAGGAAAGCCCCAAATGGAACCAAATGATCATGCTACTGGCATTTACTCCGAAAACAGGGTTTATTTTTGACCATAGGTCTTCGCATTTTATTATTTCTAGCAATACTTTACTGAGCCTGTTACCCATTAGAGGGTCCATTTTGCTAAATGTCTCTATCACATAGCTTTGTCTCAGTTGGGATAGCTGGTTCTTCCCTCCGTCGCCCATTTCTATTCCCAGCTCTGCTCAGAGACCCTCCCTGACCACCTGTCTATAAAGTTGCACCCTGTGGTAGGTGGGAAGATGACATACCCCTAGATAGGTGGGAGTCTGAGTATGTGGAAGATATGCTATATTTCCACAAAAAAATTAGTACCCATAAGGAATCCGGAGTTCCAACCTCCGTCACTATTCCAGAATCAGGGACGCTGTCTCGTTTCCCAAGGCATCAAAAATCAGATGGGCTGGACATGTAATGCAATTTGGAGATGACCGCTGGACTCGAGCTGTTACCGACTGGATCCCACAGGATTTCAAAAGATCACGTGGCCGCCCACCTACAAGATGGTCAGACTTCCTTGTCAAGACCCTGAAGGAACAGTTAGAAGCTCTTCATATTCCTGAATCAACCAGATGCCACTGGGCTGCATTGGCACATGATAGGCTCCAATGGAAATGTTACTGGCGCCCACCTGAGCAAATCGATGATTAACGGGATTCAAGTGAAGTGAAGTGATCAAGTGAAGCCTTTCTATCATTTCACCAGCTTTCATTCATAGCAACAACTACTCTGACATTGTATGTCTGTGTTACATGAGAACTGAATCTGAATTGCAGCTTCAGAGGTTTATTTTATAGCACATATTTATTGGAGATTATAAGTGACATATATTAGCCCAACAGCAGACTGGTACCCCTGGGATAAATCTAGAGCCATGGCAGAGCCTGGCAAGCTACCTGTGGTATATTCGATATGCCAAAAGCATTAACGATAATGGATCTCATTCACAAAGAATGGAGACGTTACTGGAGCCGGCTTGAGCAAATCTATCAACAACGGGAAGACAAATGATACAAGGTAAGCTTCATGGGGATGGAGACTCTGTTCTGTGCATAATTGTAATTGTCAATCGAGTGAATGGAAAGGAAAGGCAATCTACCCAAAAGACTCATATCAGATAGTGGGGGGGGGGGCGGAAAGCAGTAGGGTCTCAGTCACACCCAGGCTCACTTCAGAATTTGGAATTAAGAAGAAGATACATTCTGGTTCGAGGTGTCTCTAGGGTGCCTGTTCGAGGACAGGAATCGTGTTCTTTGTGTGTGCAAAACAGGTCAAGTCCTGGGATAAGCAAAGAACTAAATCAACATTGAGCAAAACTGACTGTATAGAAAAGTCTTAGATTTCTCTATAAGGCAGACAGACCCTTAATGCAGATGGTTTGGGATAACTGTTTTCTAGGAGAGTATTAGCACCTCTTTAAAGACTTCATACATGACAAGTCCATAGGCGTACTGAAGAACATGCGGGTTACTCTGTATGCATGGCCTCTGATCAGGGACAGTCAATGTTAATGGATATTGAGTTTGGTTGGTTCTAGATGGGGAGGGACATATCTTGATACTCAGACAGATAGATGGACTCCTCATTATCATCAAAAACAAAATGATGATGATGAATCTCCCTCACAAAAGAGGGAATGGCCTAGATTCAAAAGAACAGAAACACCAGTGGCTTCAGGTGTGTGTGTGTGTGTGTGTGTGTGTGTGTGTGTGTGTGTGTGTGTGGGGGAGGGGAGGAATCCACACCCATTGTTGGTGGGAATGTCATCGGGTTTAGCCTCCCTGGGAAACAGTATGGAAACATTTTTCCAAATTATGAAGTGAGTTTCCATCTGACCCAGTGGTTCCACTTCTTGGTATTTACCCCAAGATCCCAAAATTGTTTATTTGAAAAAATAGATCTTTGTACTATGTTTACTGTGTCCTATTTATAATGGCCAAGATCTGGAAACAATTCTGGTGCCCAGGAACAAGGGAGAGAAAGAGAAGTGTGGTCTTCGTACACAATGGAATGTGACCCAGCAGTGCTCAGGAAGCAGGAGGCCACTCCTGGAGACATTCAGCCTGAGTTCAAAGCTTGATTCACTGGTGCTGGGGGTCACCAGGGCAACAGTAAGAAGTGCCCAGGGATGGTTCCAGGGATCAAACCCAGGCCCTCATGCATGCCAGGCATGCATGGAGATAGCCTTTGAACTATTTCCCTGTCCCCAAGCCCTCCATTCTTAGTCACTGAGTCCTTGTCAACTAGTAATTGTCACCTCTAGCACAGGAAAGCTCAGTGTCCCCAGACAGTTTCTGTTTGGGGAAACATCTGCCACTGGATCTCGATTGTCCAAAATTTGCCTGACTCCTAAAGATGTACCTGTCATGGGAAGTGCCTTCTGCGCTTAAGACACATTCAGCTCCTTCAGTGAGGGGTGGGGGAACACTTTTCTGAAAAATAACCTCATCAAGAGTGATCACTGGGGAAGGAACTCCAAGTTCCGCCAGCGTCCAAGCTTGCCAGAGCAGACAGCTTTTGCTATTAGGATGCTCGGCCAAACACAAATACTCCACTGCCAGAATGAGTTCCTTGGGACAGTTTAGGAGT
This sequence comes from Cryptotis parvus, assembly GCA_021461705.1. Lineage (NCBI taxonomy): Eukaryota > Metazoa > Chordata > Mammalia > Eulipotyphla > Soricidae > Cryptotis > Cryptotis parvus. The sequence continues at coordinate 159,345 of JAJIBD010002962.1, forward strand.
CTTTGGAAGGCAATGGCTCTCTGAGCTGGAAAGCAGCCCAGGTCCATTTTCAAACTCAAGTCAAAATGACAAAGAGCAAATTTCCTGGGCCACGCGCCCCCTTGCTGTAAGATTACTTTAGTTTGGCAGCTGTGTTGTTTATCTTGTTATTTACAGGACAGATACACCACGTATGCAAACCACCACAGGCCCCAATCTCTGACAGCACAGTAACAAAATGGAAATGACTATTATTTTGCATCTATAATTCCACTGAAAATTATTTCTTAGAGTCTTGGAACATGACCCAGAAGTTGAAAGCACCTGCACAGCTATCAAGAGGCCAAAAATTCTAACCCTGGTAAGATACACATTTGCCAAGGTTATACCTACAGCCCCAGAGTCTGGAGTCCCTGCAAGTTAAAAAAAAGCAAATCAAACATACACTATGCAAAAAAAAATTCCTTAGAGGAAAAAGAAATACTGTTTAATCAAGACTCCTTCTAGAGTGAGTCTGAATTGTGCTTGAAGTTCAAGAATGTTCAAAGGAGAGCTTCAAGGCTTGTTTAGAAGGTCACCGGCATGTTCCCTGCATAGCCAGACTTAGATCTCATCATATGGAGGAAACTCTGTGAAGGCATGAACAGCTGTGTGGAAAGGGAGATACTGGCAATGGTTCATGCAGGTTAGTTCTTCTCTGACTTGTGCTCGGGCTGTTAAGGTCCGAGAATCTAATCCCCTTCAAGAGACAGAGAATCACACAAGAAAATAATTAACAAAGCAGAGTTTATTGGGCTGGCTAGCCAGGGTCAAGCTCCTACACAGACATGCAGGTCCAATCAGGCAGGCTAGAGACTCTGAGCCTCATTAAGGGGGATCTTATATAGGCTCTTACTGACTGTTACAGCAGAGCCCACGCAGTACATAGCCAATGAGTTTGTAACCCCACATACATCTCCAGCCTATCCATTCAAAGGTCAGCATTAAGGTGTTAGGGTTACGTGGATATGAGAAAGCAGGCAGGGCACAACTTGCACATACAAGCAGGCAGGGCAAGTCTTGCACATACATTGGGTCATCTCTCAGAACCTGTCCCCTCTTATAGGTCTATCCTGCTTATCTTATCCTGGCTGGTATCCTGGGTGGAGGAGCATCAGCACCTGGGGTGAAGGGGCATATTGTACTGATCTCTGCTAGGGGGAATCTGCTCCTTTCAGGGCTTAGAAAACACCGAGGAAACACCATAGTCTCCTCAACCTTCAGATGGAGGCTCTCTCGGGTATTCTTGCCGCTCAGCCCTTGGACCAGGCTCCCAGAGAAGCAAATTTGATCAGGTATTGATCGGAAACCGAGGGCAATGAGCAGGTTCACACATTCCATCACCCTGGAGCCTCAGACATACTCTTCCAAAACTTGCTGGAGCCCTTTCAGGTGCTTTCCACACCCAGACAGTTGACCTGCATTAAAATCAAAGCTCTCTGGGCTTGAAATCACAAGCTTTGTGATTTTAGGCAACATTGTTCAACTTATATTACTTGCTTTAATTGAATTACAGATCTGAAAGGAAGGGAAGTTCTCACAAGGTTTTTGTCATGACTGCACCATCAGTTCTTACACATAGACCACTTACAGCAGAGTCACAGGGTTACAGCAGTGTTGGGTGGGTTGCAAGTTCCTAAGTGTTGGCTATTAGAAAAGAAAGCCTGAGGTAGAGCAGAGGTGAAGGTACTTGCCTAGCATACAGTCCAACCAAATCCATCCCTGGCACTGTGTAGGACCCCTGGGCATCTATCTCTAGGAGTGATCCCTGAGCACTCCCAAGTAGGACCTAAACTCCATTTAAGTCTCCAATACCCTGCACTTTTGGAACTAATGTTGCTAAATAATTCGAAGTAGGTACATAATTCAAAACCACTACCTTTGACTATAATATGCACATGCCTACATTTCAATGTGGAGACATCTAAATTATTGTCATATATTTAAATTTCTACTGATTCCTCTTACACCTTAAGATTTTTCATTCAGGGCCGGAGCAATAGCACAGCGGGTAGGGTGTTTGTCTTGCAAGCGGCCAACCTGGGTTGGATCCCTGGCATCCCATATGGTCCCCCAAGTACCGCCAGGGGTAATTCCTGAGCGAAGAGCCAGGAGTAACTTTTGAGCATTTCCAGGTGTGACCCAAAAAGCAAAAAAAAAAAAAAAAAAAAAAGATTTTTCATTCAATTAATAGCTATATCTTTCTTTTTTCTTATTTCATTCATGTCCCTCCTCCCTTTTCATTGCCATGTCAAGAAATGTTCTAGACGTTCATGGAAAATGAAGGCTAAACAATGTATTTTTTAAAAATTATTTTTGATTTTTACCTGCTTGACCAGGATGCTATAATGCATCACATTGTGGTATATGTAAAGTGTGGCCATAATGAAAACACGAGGCAGAAAAAATACTGAAGTACCTCTAGAGGGTGGACTTGATTGTTTAATTTCCACAAAGACTAAGAACTTTATCTAAATGAAAGTTCCAGAAATGATATGTTTACATGGACACAGCACACAGTACTATGCCTGATGACACTGAAGTAATAGTTGCCCTAAAAAGCTATTATTTTAACATTCTCCCTTTGCAGATGGGGGAGGGTTGGGAATACCACCAGAAACTGGCATTGGATACCAAGTTTAAGTTCCCATGTGGTCAGTTAAGTTGCAAGAATGTTTACAGAAAATTTCAGTGACTGTGGCAGGGTCAGATATATACTATAGCGGGTAGGGCTTTTGCTAAGCAAACAATGGACCTAGGTTTCATCCCAGGCACCCCATATGGTCTAAGTCCTACCAGGAATGACCCCTGAGTGCAGGCCAGGAGTAAGCCCTGAGCACTGTTCCGTGTGACCCCCACTTAAAAAGTGACTTGCCAGGGCCCACTTTGAATGGAGTATAACAAGAGAACCTGAGTGTGGCATTTGCCCACTTTAAATGGAATATAACATGAGAACCTGAGTGTGGCAATTGGAAATACAATGTATTTCTTAGCAGAACAGAACTCCACTCACTGGAGATTCCAAGGAAAAACTTTGGAGAGGGAATAACAGCAACAGTGTCCAATTATTTCACGGATACTGAACAGCGTCTCATGTCAGAAAGCAACAGACCAGAAAGGAATTCACAGGGAAACAGGGCTTGGCGTCTAGCCTGGGCTCCTGGCAGCCACAGCGTCAGGGATTTCCAAGAGGAAGAAGTGAGAGAAAAAGGGATTTCTACCCTCCCTTCCACTCCTGACCCTCTCTCATAAAAGAAAGAAGTACAGACAGAAGGCATCTAAATGCTGGGAGATTTATGGTGGCCCTAGTTGTTTTGGGTGAGCTGGAGGGGAAACCTTTGTATAACAGACAGTGCTCCTTCAGTTTCTAATTAACTCCTGAAAAAGCAAAGACCTCAAGCATAATAAACCAATCAATTTAAAAAGGCACAGCAAGAAAGAATAAAGGCGAATTTCTACTTATTTTAAAGGCTTTAAGAGTGCAAATATTACCCTTGAAATCAACTAGATATCAGATCTTAAAATGAAAAGGACTACTGCCTTGCCTTCATAAAAGCCTGTTTATCTTCCTCTGGATACCATTTCACCAAATAGTGTTTTCAACTTGTTGGTTTCCTCTTTGAGTGTAAGAATGTCTATAAGAATGTGTGGTATGAAAATTGAGAAATCAGTCTCCCAGCAGGGAGTCAGTTAACAACACCATTTTAATCTTATCCTTCCAGCAGCGGCAGAAAACATATTAATTGCAGTTTAATTTATGCAACAGATATTTCATTTTAATTACACTCAATTTTTGTCAAGCTCTAAAAATGTCAGTAGTTCTGACACAGTTTTTTTTCTTACAAGATTTTTTTCCTATATGAAAGAATTAAAATCAAGTGTTGTTTCTGAAAGAAATTATGAAAGATTTCTAATTACTGCTTACGTTTCTGAAAATTGCTAATCTAGGAGCTCCCGAATAACATCTGGAAACATATGAACTTAAAGCTTTATTACTCAATCTTTCTAATTCTTAATAATATACATGAATCATTAATAGAATGGGATTCTCAGCATGAGTTTTTTTGGTAATTATAGAATATATCAATAACTGTCACTGATTGGTGAATTTCCTTTCTAGAAGTGTTGTTGTTAGTTCCTCTCAGGCAAATTCAGACAAGCATAAGAGAAACTGATTACAGCTGATACATGTCACAGTACAGAGGAATATTTACCATCTTTACCATTATCAGAGGTGGAAAGAAAAATGCCAGCTTGGAGCCAGAGTGTAACAGCACACAGGTAGGGTGATTGCCTTCCATGCAGATGACCTGGGTTCTATCCCCGGCATCCCATATGGTCCCCCTGAGCACTGCCAGGAGTAATTTCTGAGTGCAGAGCCATGAGTAACACCTGAGCATTGCAGGGTATGACCCAAAAAAGCAAAAAAAAAAAAAAGAAAAAGAAAAAGAAAATGAAAAGCCAGCTCGCCAAAGCTGAATAGGATTAATTCCTTCTACTCAGCAAATACTTATAAACTTTTTTTCTAAGTGCAAATCCTACCCAAACGTAAGTCTCCTCACTGGATTTGCTTATCTTCTGGAAACCTTCTCTTCTCTGCTGTAAAGGTTCTCTCTCAGCACCAAAAGTCCTTGGTGCAGAATTAATCTTTCTCAGGTATTTCCTGTTACATACACCCTCTAGTTTTATCCCCTCCCCCCCACACACACATCCCAGAACACGAGTCTAGGAATAAGGATCAATCCAGATCCTCTGTGTTTATATTCCCCAATGAAATACGCTCCAACATGACTGAAAACAAGAACCTACTACATAGTGTTCTGGGTGCTCTTTTGGGATGAAACTATTCCATCCCTTGTCCATCCCTGCTCCCTCCTGCCCCACACCTCATAAGGCCAGCAGAGCCTGCCAGGAGAGATCCCTGAACACAGAGCTATGAGTAAACCCTGAGTACTGATGGGTGAACCCCCATCCCCTAAACAAAACAAAACACACATTGCTGGAGGCAACACCCAGATACAGAGACTGAGGCCACATTCAGAGAAGGGCGGACCACATCAGAATAGGAGAAAACCATGCTGAGCCCTAGGCCTTTCCCTGAACACCATCCAGATCACCTTTCCAGTGTCCAGAGAACTCCAGTCTGGAAGCAGCCAACTGTAGATTTGGGGCTCACTCTCCCCCTGGAGTGGGGGTGTTCTCTCAGCCTTCCCCTCTGGAGAAGTCTGGGGTCATCTACTGAACAAGTATCTCCCTTTCTTTCTCTCCTCATACATTTCTCTAAAACATTTTTCTTTAAATAAAAACTACTGTAGTACATTACAAATAAAATAAAATAAATATTAGGAAACAATCATTTTCACAATTAAAAAAGTCTATTGTCAACCCAGGATCTTATGTTCAAAAGAATATAGAACTCAAGCTACAAAAAGGCAAAATTTTAATCTTCTGTGGTTGAAGCTCTCATGGTCAACATCAAAAACCGATCAATTGATTTGACCATGTTTGCTAGATCAGAGTAGACTGTAGTGTCCGGAAAGGTGGACCATGCACACATGTTCAGGCTGAGTAAGTCAGGCCCATCCCACTTAAGATGCTAAAGCTCTGAACACAGACTTCAATCAAAGACAACCTTTATGTTGTGTTGCAGGACACCTGAGAGCCTCTGCAGTGGCCTGGATTGCCTCCTGCAGATCACTTTATAGATAGGAGGGCAGTTTAAATGTAGCAGTTTATCTGACCATGTATTCTATACTGGCAGGTATAAATATTCCCTCACGCTACCACAATCATCATGGGACTACCTAGATCTTACCGGTATATTTGCCTGGTCACGTTGGATCTCTAAGTAATTAGACCTGAGAGAAATGCTGTTTGCCTCCAAACAAACAAGCATGGCTCCCTGATAACTCAAAGGCAACTAAAATACAAAACTACCATGAAGTAAAGATGAGACTCGTGTGAAGGCTTGAAGAAATATTTAACTGGCATTAGTATAGTCTTTGGTACAGATGTATGCCTTTGTATTCTGAGATACAGTTCATCTCAGAAACCCCCTTCTCTACCCTGCAAAGGCATTTCTTAGGCAAATCTTGAGTTGGCGACATTAACATCCAAAAGAGCCTAGGTGAAATCCTGGGAGAAATTACCTGAGGGCATTTAATCCTACCAGCTTCCCACAGAAGTGGGAGGTCTGAGTTAGAAGGGGACTCTCATACATTGTTGGTGGGATATTGAATTGTACAACTTTTCTGGAAAACAATATGAACATTCCAACAAAGACTAGAAATTGAGCTTCCTTTTGACCCAGCCATACCACTCCTGGGAATATACCCTGGGAAGCCAAAAACACACAGCGGAAACACAATCCGCACTTTTATTTTCATAGCAGCACTATTCACAATAGCCAGAACCTGGAAACAACCAGGATGCCCGAGAACTGATGACTGGATCCAAAGAAACTGTGGTACATCTACACCATGGAATACTATGCAGCTGTTAGGAAAAATGAAGTTATGAAATTTGCCTATAAATGGATGGACATGGAAAGGATCATGTTGAGTGAAATTATTCAGAAGGAAAGAGAGAGACATAGAATGACTGCATTTATCTGCATGGCATAAATATATCAGGTGGTCTTACCAAAAGTGGAAATTACCTCAAACGTGAGGGAGTCAGAGGTTAGGTAAGACAGAGAAGGGAACATGTGTGAATAAATGTCGAAAGCGCTGATACCAACATAGAACTGAGCATTAAATACAGGCAAAAAATGCACATGATGGCTTCTAAGTGTATGTTGTGCAACCCACAATGTGTAAGAGAAGGAAGAGAGAGAGGGAGAGAGAAAAGAGATAAAGAACCTGCCATTTAGGCAGGAAGTGGGAGGGGGAGGGAATTGGGGACATTGGTGGTGGGAAATGTGCACTGGTGGAGGGCAGGGTGCTGAAACACTATGTGACTGAAACCTCCAAACATGAACAACATTGTAATTGTATATCTCACGGTGGTATAATAAAATGTTTAATTAAAAAAAAGGCTGGTTCCTCTCTTCCCTCTCTTTTTGGGCTCACGCTGTCTTTTGGGTTGCTCTCTCTCCCTTTCTGCTGGTGCCTTGTCTCTGTCTCCTCTCCACAGGGCCTTAACATGTGGTAGTCGCCATCTTGGCCTATACATGGCCAGGTTCCTAGCCAAGAATCCTAAGCACAGTTTTTTCCTATTGTTGATTTGTATGCCTGAACTTGTGTTAAGTAAAGCATTTTGAAACTCCGCTGGTTTCCGCGTCTTTCTCCATCCATCGATCCCTTGGGGCAAAGGGGATCCCTGACCCTGCTCCTGGATTTTGTGTGGGTGCAGCAGCATTACCCCACAATATTGATAAACAATTAGTGCATTAAAATGTTCCCTAAGCCTCTGAGAATTAAGTTCCCTTTCTCCTTGGCTAATAATTTGTCAACTGTGTCCTTTTCAGTATTGATACCCTTTTTATTCTTTACAAAAATACTGAATACACTAAGTTACCCTAAGCCATTAAAATGTGTCTTCTCACTTTATTTTTGGGCCATATTTTTCTGGATTTTGTTAGTGTGTTTGTTTAAGCCCACACTTGGTGGTACCCAGTGCTTGGGGTCACTTCCGGTAATGCACCGGGGGTCATGTGGTGCTGAGGATTGAACTTGTGTCTTCTGTGTGCAAAGCATGTACTCAGCCCTTTCAGTTATCTCTCCAGCCCTATTTCAGATGATTTCTAACTATGCATCCCATAAGCAATTCTATGTAATGAAACATATTAAAATGCAGATAAGATAGCCAATAGAAATTAATGTGCTTTATAATGCCAACTTTCTTTACAAGCTTTGGGAAAATTATACATGCATTAACTAGTCTATGTTCAATACTTAGTGTCTATAGTTGAAGCAATATTACTAAAGACAATGATCTATTTTCTGAACTACTGTCCTTTTCCCCAACTAAATCACATTAAGAACACAATGTGAATTTTCCCACAAGCTATTTCATACTTGGATGCCCTTGAACTTTACTGAGTTTAAAAAATACATATATATAGGTAAAATACTTTGATATTCCAAATACTAAGGAGTGCTTAATTACTATTAGCATTCAAAGGATAATTTATTATATAACATTTAAATATAAATTCTATTTTATTTAAGTTATTAACAGTCACTTTTAATACTACTGACAAAGGATAAATAATAATTTAAACTCAATATTGAACACATTATTTTATTAGTTTTGAATAATATGAAATTATGCAAAGACCAGAAAGGTAAGAAATGGAGCAATTTAAGTAATTTTTGGCGAATTATGTTTGGAGTGGTTACATGATATAGAAAGCAAAAAAGAAAAATCTCCTTTAAAAAGTTAAATTTAACTAAAGATATATGCATTGTGTTCATTTATACCACTTTTGCTCTGCAAGTAATAACTTATCAGCACCCAAGGAAAACAAGCATGTTTTACTATGTTCATTTAGAATGAATGTAAATTAGCTGATACCTCTTTTTCAATTGTACTTTTTAAAATTCAACCATTGATATAATTTCTATTCATGGTAAATTAATTATATGATGGTGATACAGATACTTGAGAAACTGTGAACCATTAGGAGGCCAACTACTTTTATCATGCACCTTAAATTATTCACTTGATCACTTGATCACTCGAATCCCGTTATTCATCGATTTGCTTGAGCGGGTGCCAGTAACATTTCCATTGGACCCTATCACGTGCCAAAGTAGCCCAATGCATCTGGTTGATTCAGGAATATGAAGAGCCTCGAACCGTTCCTTCAGGGTCTTTATAAGGAAGTCTGACCATCTTGTAGGTGGGCGGCCACGAGATCTTTTGACATCCCGTGGGATCCAGTCGGTAATGGCTCTAGTCCAGCGGTAGTCTCCAAATCGCATTACATGTTCAGCCTATCTGATTTTCGATGCCTTGGCAAATGAGACAGCATCCCTAATTCTGGAATAGCAACGGAGGTCAGAACTCCAGATTCCTTCTCTCACTTGAGTAAGGCGTGATATTCCAAGCATAGCTCTTTCGATTCCTCTCTGGGAGACCCGAATAGCATTCTCATCCTGCTTTCGTAGGGCCCAGGTCTCTGAGGCGTATGTTAATGCAGGGAGAATGGTGGAGTCAAAGAGATGTGCCCAGAGCTGGAGGTTCTTTGTTCTTTTCACTATTTCTTCGATGCCTTTGAAGGCATTCCATGTTGCTCTCTTCCTCCTGCGCAGCTCAGGTTTTAGGTCGTTCATCATGTTGATTTCTCGACCTAGGTACACATAACTGCTGCATTCAGAGATGTCTGTTCCATTGAGAGTGAATGGGGCCTCTGGAACTAGTTCATTTTTCATAAACATAGTTTTCTTTAGATTCAGCTGTAGACCTATCTTTCCACATTCTCGGTCGAAGTCAGCCAGCATTTGTGCCGCTTGGCTAATGTTTGGTGTTATTAGAACAATGTCATCAGTGAAGCAGAGGTGGTGTAGTTGCCGACCATCTATCTTCACTCCCATTCCTTCCCATTCTAATTGTTGCATGATGTTCTCGAGGGTGGCACTGAAGAGTTTTGGTGAAATGGTATCACCCTGTTGAACCCCTCTTTTGACCAGATC